>JAHWXV010989660.1:0-10982 GCA_024586415.1 Phrixothrix hirtus | reverse complement strand
TATATACATTCATTTTTACGCATCCTGTATATTTATAAACATTAATTTCGAAACATCCTGTATATTTCCATAAATTCGATTTCGGAACACCCTGTATATTTCGAAAATACTTTTTCGGAACACCCTGTATATACATCGGAATGCGGAAGTGTAATTAAAAAACGATTAAAAAGCAATTAAAAAGCAATTAGAGGTGACCCTATTCTACTTACATACTTTAAAATAAAGTCACCAGTGTATCGTATTTCAATTACATATATGAAGTGTACATAATTAATTATTAATTTTATTTACTAAAATTAGAATATTGGTATATTACACATACATTAAGATTTGAAAAAATTATAGTAAAATCAAATAGTACATATTAGTACAATTTATATCCTTTGATAAAATTTAAAAGTACAGCATTACCGAAATTTAGGACTTTACCTTTAAAAATTAATATGTATGCTTCTTATATTGCGGAATGCGCTAAATCAGTCTGATTTAATATATTTTTTATCTTGCTCCCTCAACGCCGTCTTTGTTGACAAGATAAATGTCATTACAGTAACAATTTTTATAGGAAACACTAATCTGGCAAACTATAGAAACCTATATAAGGTGTATTGTATTCGAGGCTGTTTTAGACAATCCTACGCTTACAATTAGTAATAGATGTATCGCAAGACAATTGCACCTTTCTTAGAACATTGTGTGCAGGATATTACACCGCAACTAACTGCATCCTTATCACATCCAACGAGTTAAGGAGTTACGGCCAGATGATTATGACCAATATGTGGAGTTTTTTACTTGGTTGCTACGCAAAATTGCCGAAGATCCCAATTTTAAGGATATAATATTTTAGACTGATGAGGCTCAATGTACGAGAGATGTTATTAATATTACCCATAACTACCATCTCTAGTCTCTCCAAAATCAAGATTTCAACATCGTTTTAATATGCTGGCCTTTTTAGGAATCGGTTGCTAGATATCACGGTTCTTGGTAATCGCCTAAATGTAGAACGATCCACTACTTTCCTAAATGGAGGACTTTCTAAGATGCTGGAAGACACTCCGCCTCAGCCCATTATGGAATACAATTAACGCAATGGCTAAGCATGCATTATGCTAACGCATAGATTGGTTATGGAGCTTCTGTCGCTTGACCTCTGAGCTCACTAAATCTAAATCCATTAAATTTTACCTTTGGAGTCACTAAAACAGCAAGTATACAATGTTGAAATAAATACATGCTAACAATTATTCCGAAGCATAATGGACACGGAAAATCAAATTCGTAATGGCAATGTCATTGTTCGTGTTTATGACTCCATAATTCGCAGGTGTCGTGCTTGTATCCAGGCTCATGGGGTTCATTTTGTTTTCAATTACATCTTAGCTAAATATACAGCTTTTATCTATTTTGTTTTTTGAAATGTAACTGGATATTAAATTATTAGTTACTACTTTACCAATAAAACTTTAATCTCCTTTAGTTCTATAACTATGTGAAATAGGACCTAGGTTTATATGATATTCCTTGTACAAAATAACTTCCACAACAAGTCGGTAAAATTTATTACAGTAATTATAAATGACCCTGTATATTCTTAAAAATAAAATCAAATTCTCAAAAAGATCTACAATACATACCACAGCACAAAAGCAAAAGAGAGTTTACGTTGGGATAAACCTAACTACGAATTTCACAAACACCTCCATACGATGTGGGCTGTATATTATTCAATGCCCTACCCAACGACATAAAAAATTTAACGGATTTCCCAAACTTCAAAGCAAAAGTAAAACGACTGCTAATCGAAAAATACTTTTATAAAATTAAAGAATTTATTGAATAATGTACGAAAACTACATAATAGGCAGAACCACGCCTATGCATCACTATCAAATCCAATTTATTATAACAGACAGAATAATTCTCTTATCTCATTTCATTATCTAGTGTTAAAATGACAATACCCATATTTGTACAAAGAAATTAATGGGAAAATAAAGTTATTATTAGTTGTTGTTAAATTGAAGTACATAATTATAAAAATTATACGGTCCAATATTTATGGAAATAGCATCCAAACATCTTATTTTCTTTCTTTTCCCAAATAGATTTGGTGAAGTACGAGATGTAATGCGATATTAAACAAACAAAAAAAGTTTTATGTTTAAATACAACTCATAGTAGACTATAAGTCAACGACTTCGTATAATAATTTTTACGCAAAAATTTGAAAAAATGTTTTTTGACGCATTACAATATTTTATAAACTGGTGTATACGGGTATGTCAAATATTTCCCAAACGCATTGTATTTTTGAACTTATAAAATAGGTAGACATTTATTATCATTACATTTAATTTGAAATTATAAATTAATTAATAGATTTCTTTATTTATGTATACTAGATGTGATCAAAAGAAAAGAGAATTGTAATTTTCTTCAAAAAGTATTAATGTATTCATCAATTTTGATACTAGCCCCTTCAAAGTAGACACAAACAGATACAACACACTGCCGCCAACGTTGTTTCCAGCTTGCAAAGCACTGTTGAAACGTCTCTTTAGGTATTGATTTCAGCTCAGCCGGAAATTTTTCCTTTATTTCCTTTATCGTTGAAAAACGTTGTCCTTTAAGGGTCGTCTTGAGTTTTGGGGAATACAAAAAATTCACAGGTTACGGCATTATAGTGACCTTGTGTGTGCCGGTGCATTGGCATTGTGTAAAATCCAGAAGTTTTCTTTCCATAGTTCGTTTTCTTCGGATAAACTCACGTAAATTACGCATAACTTGTAGGTAGTACTCTTTATTAACTGTGCGGTTTGTCCGTAAAAATTTAAAGTACATAACTTCATTGTACTTAATGAAAACGGTAAGACGGACCTTCACGTTTGACATCACTTGACGCGCTTTCTTCGGCCTCGGCTTTTCAAAACACTTCTATTGAGATGATTGAGCTTTTGTTCGATGTCATAGCTATACACCCATGTTTTGTCACCATTTATAACGCGTTGATGTAATTCTGGGTCATTAGCGACGTCAGCAAGTAACTGTTCGGCGATCTCTACGCGATGTGATTTTATTAAAAATTCGGAAGTTTCGGAACGAATTTAGCTGCCACTCGTTTCATATCCAAACGTCAGTGAAAATTGCTGTACGATATTCCTAGTTCTTCATAAACCTCTCTAAGGGTAATTATTCGTTTAATAAGCGTTTCATGAGGTGCTGGAACGCTCAAAGCTAGCGTCACCGTTAACATCTTCGCGGTTTTCTTTCAAACGTTTATACCATTTGCAAGAACGTGCTTGTGACGTAGTGTCGCTACTAAAGGCAGTTTTCAACATTTTGAATGCTTTTGTGCACTTATATTTGTTTTTAACACAAAATTTTAAACAAATTCTTTGCTCCGACATGTCGTCATGCATAAAAATTGCAGATTGCTCTCAAGAGTATCTTACTTCGCGGATCACCAAAAATAAACTGAAGATTGCACCAGTCTGAAACTTGATGGATACTTCACTGACAGTACTATCAAGTTGAAAAAGAAACATTTAACCAAATCAATAAACTACAATACGTGCAATTCAAAATTCTCGTTTCTTTTTGATCACACCACGTACTTTACTTGCCAGCTTCTAATGCTTTTGATTTTGATTTTACATTGTTCTACTCCAAAATTGTTTAATTGTATATTTGCGACAATAGACAGATTAACCAATTTTTAACTTCGTTCAAAATTAGATAAATTATGCATATCAAAATGGATTACGGTGATTAAAAGAATTTTTAAAACTTCTGTTAACGTGTTTAAAGGAATAAATAATTGTCCGCTAAAGCAAGGGTAGAATACGTACCCAATACAGATATTAGATGCGTTACGTCAGAACCTCGTCGCCTTAAAGATACAGTCAGCGTGTATATATCTTTTTAAACTGACAGCGTGAGGTTTGAAAGTAACTTGCTGATTGACTTCTGTATTAATCGGCGCAGTTCAAATAAAGTAACGTTCCTTCCAAAAAGTGATGGTGTTCTGTGCCAGGATGTACAAATACAGACATTAAAACGTCGCTTAAAATATTTGCAACCATACCAAAGACGGGAAGAAGATGTGGTTTACGGTTGCAAGACAAACTATTGCCAATGTTGCTCATAAATCAATGCTTTACTGTTGCAAGGATCATTTTAATATAATACCGACTGATCGCTTTTAATCTAATAAATAATAATTTCATAGCAGTTATAGCTAAAGAAAGATATGGAAAATTTTTACGAGTATACATACTCTCAATAAAACAAGAATACGTATGAACCTCGATGTTTTATCTCATATATTCAAATTATTACAAAAACTTCTTTTTATGTGTACGTAACCGATAGCTGAATCTTCGTGATTTTTCTCTTTCTTATCTGTAAAATATTACATATTTTAATAACGAAATTTTACCGCGCTATTGTTATATTTTACAACATTTAATGAAATAAAATAATTTACGTACAACATTCCTCATTTATATATAACACCCTATTGCTCATAAGTGGGTTTTCTTTAACTTAAAAGTTCACTATTAAAATGTCCCTATGAAAATAAACCGTTTAGGATAAAATAAATAAATAAACAAGATTTATTGCTGATTACGTTGCTCAATTATTTTTTGTGCTACTAACCTGTTTTTATACATTTACCGGCTATGTTGATTGTCACATTCTGATATATTTCCCGAACTGTTGTGATTGTCATAGTAACGACACTTTAACAAGCACGTTATTGTTCATAACGATACCACCACTGTTATGAAACGGAATAAAGGTTTGATATCAAATTGTTGTAATTGGTTGATTGTTGTCATTAGCGCAAAAAGTAGTGTGCGCGACATGATTGTCAAGTGCCTTAGTATAAGAAGTCTCTCCCTTCGGGTCTCATTTTTCTAACCTTTTCTCGACCTGTTATAAGGCACTTACCGATCTTGTATCGTAATATACTATATGCTTGCTGTGTCTCAAACATTACAATTTTAGTATCTAATTCCATTACGAAGCAATTTATTGTATTAAGAAATACAGTGTGTTTAAGAGTATTAGTTACGTATCGCTGAACTTTAATTCCACTAGTTTGTGGTTGGCTTTAATTGGCATTTACTGTTATAAAATTAATTAACATCTTTATATTTATGCAAAGGAGGTTTCGAGAATCTGTAGCTTCAAAAATTTTTTTTCTTATGGGTTAACATTCAAGAGTGACGTCAAACCAAGGGAGGTCATTCAAGCGGTTCAAACGATTACTAACATGTAATTGAAGTTGTTTGTATATGAATTTGGGTTCTAAGGATTTTTTCTATAATAATAGCTTAATATACATGTAACTTTTTTATGGGTCTCCCTATCTCTCTAGAGCTACCTTTCAGGAATATATATTTTTATACCCATCGCTGGATGTGCCTCAAATAAGCGTTTCTTTTTCATAAAAATATATTATTTCTTCGTTCGTGATTGAAATATTTTAATTGTTTTTGAATTTCATAAACAACATTCAAAGACTGCTAATAAACAATAAATACTTAACACATCAAGATATTCATCTCATACACGGGAAATTCCATCAACTGTCAACATTATTCCAAAACTCTACACTTCCTTACCAACTTTCATATTTTATCGTTCTTACTGACTAATTGTGTTACTCTGTCGCATCGTGTAAACCCCGTATTATGAGAGGTTTGCACAATACGAGAAAGTATGTCGAATTCGGGCGTGACGCTTACTGTCTACCCAATTTTTTACATGAAATCAATATATAACTTCAAACAGATTACAAAGTACGTTCATAATCCTTTAGCATACGTTAAAACTCGAACAGTTTGTCGTGTATAAACTCAGCATTACGGGTGAAAAATTGGTCTGATAGTAAGCATTACGCCTGAACTCAGATTTTCTCTAACTAATTAAATTATTCCATCACGTAGCGGGACTAATCAACGTACTTTCTCGCATCGTGTAAACCCACTTTAAGTGTACCAATAAATAAAATTATTGTGCTAAATGAAATTAAAACAGCGAAGTGTAAACAATAAAACCATAAATATGGATTCAAATTTGGAAAATTTTAAAATAAATATCACTTCGCAATACTACAGTAAAAGAAAGATTAGAATTACATACCTCAGCTCTAAATGTTTTTTAACTGCCTAAACAAAAAAAGGTTAATTTTGGAAAACTGGATGGAATGATTTCCATTTTACAACTGTATATCCCATCTAACCTTCAGTAAATTATTGTTCTTCAGAAAACATAAAATCCCAGTTTAGTCTAACATTTTATAAAAAGAAATGCAAAATTTTAGATATGCGACTTTACTAAATTTGTAGACTAATACAACAGAAACGATAATTTAAACATATTGAATGACGACGGATGAAGTAATTAAAATAATTTTTCTATTTGTAAAAAATGTAAGGTTATGTCCGTAATATAACTAATGCTAAATAAAGTATATTTTGTTTGCTAATAAAAATAGTTTCATGTTTGTCTAAAATGAGCCTTATGGATCTATTTAAATATTTAAAATGATTTAAAGACACATTACTTAGTAATACTTTGAACTGATTGGTTGAGTTTAATTTTATATATGTATTCAAACCTTAAAGGAAACGCTGTGCCTCAATCCTCAAAAGATATTAAACCATTTTTATAAAATCAATGAAATGTATATTTAATAAGCAAGACAATTTAAATAACATTTAAATACGCGTTGAGATAAAAACAAACATCAAATGCTTTGTACATATGTACAATATATATAGAAATTGGTTTAGACAATTGATATGAACCCAAATTGTCCTTCTACATAGATACTTAAAAATTATACGTGCACTTATGAATATTGTTAAAATGTTAGATTTCAGTACAAATGATAATTTATTTTAAATTGTTAAAGTATAATATTAAAAGCGTTTATAGAGTTAATTTCTTTTCAAGGCGAGGTAATCTTTGAAATTACTACTCTACAAGACACAATATTCATAAAATTAAATACTTACATTACTTTTTAACACTAGCTTACAACTGATTTTTTAGAGTTTACGACAATATCAAGTTGGTTTATTATATTTTTTAATGAAACACTTTAGATTGAAATATCCGGAGTAGTAATGATTAAATGCACTATACACGTCGCTATTGTCTTTACTTTGGATTGATGCCATTGAAATATTCAATTTCATACAAAAATTTTGTATCTTATTCTTTTTATGAATATTTACGAACTTGTAGTTAATACTAAAGCAAGCATTTAATATAGCCGTACTTACACAAACATTGTTTGCTGTAGTGTTTGCAGAAATGATTTTATACAGTCAATCATGTGCTTCCGTTTGATGTCAGACAATGTACAAGTTTAAAATTCCAAGTTGTATTAAACGAAAGTTTAAGATTAATACACAAAATAAATACATTTATTATACGATTTTATATTTTAAACAATATACGTCACTTGTGCCAAAAATTGCTACAGCGTGAACGTCTGCAGGATGTATTTATTCAATGCTAACCATTTTAACAATGCATCAGTTTTGCTGAATGCATGATAGCCTTAAAACGATTTATTCTATTTGCTTAACAAGTCTCTGAACAAGGTCTATTATCGTCCCTTTTCTTTTTAAATTGTTAAGTGAAATTACTACAGCTTATACGATATTGTAGTGGGGTCGATCTATTGCTAAAATTTATATGTAGGTATGTAATATTATGTTAGTTACAAATCTGAAACACCATTTTACAGTTGTAGTGAATTACTGTTTGTGCATAAATAATTGTCTCCATTAAAATAAGTTGTATAAATAATTCTAACTTAACAGTAATTAAATAATTAATAACAAAACTTAGAATGAAGAAAATCGGTAAGTACAAAGGTTACCATTTTATCTTTCTTTTACATCAAAATAGAAAACTTGATCACGCCTAATTTGAATCAAGAGCTTCGTTATTTTAATTAAAAAAATTAGCATATTTTCGCAGTTTTCACTTTCCTTTGCAATGACAACATTTTATAGTTTTTTTAATAAAAACTGATTAATTTTAGTTTTCACAAAAAATCAATTCTAATCCTTTTCTCATAAAACTATTTTTCAAAATTTTATTACGCATTTCGTAAACCAAAATAATTCATTAAATATAAATTTATGAATTTCCAGAAACAATTTTAATAGAAACCCCTCTTCATAGACGTTCTTAAAAACATAATACTTCTTCTCTTCTGGTAGTTTCATTCTCCCCATCATATCATTCCATATTTTCAAATTTCTAACAAGATTTCCTCAACCTTGTGAACGTATGACACGACTTGAATTCATTCCACTATCTTTTTCGTTTTTCACTGGAATCACTTTGTGCACGCTATATAATTATTTTATTGGACATTTTTCGTACAGTTTTCGTTTCAATATCTTCTAATATTTACTTTCTTTTATAGACATTTTCTATTGTTTCTGCTCTATAGATTTACATCTAACCCTACTAGCTGATTTTTTAATTTCGACTACTGACTTTGACAGTAAATGCAAAAAATAAGTAAAGTGAATTAAATGAAACTAAAACTGTTTGATATCGAATTTAAACGTAAAAATTTCAAAATTTTAAACCGTCTGGTTTTGTTCTATCAAATATTATAATAAATTGTGCTAATTTTAAACGTTGTTTTATAAACGCACCATTTCATAAATTAATTACAAAAAAAGTATCACTAAATATATTATAATTATGGCTGTGTTTAACTCACAAGATTTCTAACACGTAAGAATAACAATATCTAAAATTGCTAATCTTTTGCAATATATTTTTAAAAAAATAGTAACAGCTAACTCTAGGGTCCGATTTAGGATTTTTAAATTCTTTTGACGCTGTTGGAAAAAACTGTTTAATTGATAAAAAATGTTAAGGAAAATTTACATTATTGTATGAAATTATTAATATATTAGTATGGTCGAGGTTCCTATGAATTATCTGGAACTTATAAGTATCTTAAAATACTACTAAAAAATAAATTTGTCAAAATAATCAAAGTTTTACCTAAAATTTCATTATCAATTAAACATTTTTTGTTCAATAGTAAGAAAAAATTGAAAATCTAATTGCGACGATCTTTCGGTTGACGATTTACCTAATATTGAATAGCTTTGTCTTTAACTTTCATGAATTGAGGTTGGCGTAGAATAAGCTTTGTATCGAACTAATTTTTAATTCGACCGCCTAAGCAACTAACCCTTTTCAGACCGAGATTGGGCGTGAATTTAGATTAGCATGTTTGCAAAGTTAATAGTGATGAGAAGGCTAAGGTTTGATGGTTTTCTGTCCATATATTCCACCATAGGCGTATATGGCTATTTCGGTATCTGTTCTTCACTCTAAAAGAACCTGCATTTTTATGCATAATTAAAAATTCGTTCTTGTATACAACCACTTACATGCTATACTGAGAGAAATTATATATTAATTTCTATATGGTGTTTGATATGCATCAATCATGTTATGTGGTGTACAATGTCGTGTATTTTAGTTTGCTGTTATCGTACAATTTATATTAAAGGGAATCATTAAGGATATTTAGGCTCTATCGGCAGGTGAGTTGATTTAATACTGGAAGACGCAGATGGTTAATATTATATCGTAGAAGAGAAGGTAATCGAAAAACATCCGAAAGCCTTCTGTAGCTACTTTCAGGGGTTCGATAATGTATGTCATTCAACAAAAATATCTTTTTTGTGTGCATACATCGTCTTTACTGGATTTTTTAGCTATAATTAATGTTATCTAAAAACATCCAGATAGCAATATTTACAGCAGAGTTTCGCTCAGGGGGGCAAACTTCTACCGAAAGCCTCATAAAACGTACACAGGGCTAAACTAGAGTCGGAAGAGTTTAATAAATGCTTGTAGACTGAAAAACATCCAAGCGTACAACCTTCAGAAGGGTTTCGTAGTGAGACAAGGTATTTATAAATCGGAAAATTAGAAGGATCTATATAGCGAAGGTTTTAGAATTAAAAGCGTTCTAGTTTACTTTGCCTGTAATTATACTATTTATATTGGTTCTTTATCTAATGAACCAGAATTTGGGCTAATAAAGGAATTTTATCAATTTTATTTATTTAATTTTGTAATAGATGTTGCTCTCTGTATTGTATTGTGTTTTGTCATGTTATTTTACATAGTTCTTTATGCTTAAAACTATCTTAAATAGTTCGTTACATTTTACAATTTCCTACTTCATATATGCATTTTGTTTTATTCTTAACTACTAGAGAGGCACGCTAGTATTAAACTTGGATTTTATATAGATTAGTTCTTTATTTTTTTATTGGAATTAATATTTTAATGTTATTAATTTTAGATTAATTTTATACTATTAATTTTGTTTTCAACCTTAATAACTAGGAGATCAACTCATATTAAATTAAATTATTTCTTTCTTTTGAATTTCTTTTCAATCTTTATTAATCGCTTTAAATTAATTGAATGTATATATTTTATATTTCCTATTTTATTTTAATATGGGCTTATTTATTTTATTAATTCCGTAATTTTATTTTTGATGCATGTATATCTATTTGACATTTTACCAATTCTTACAACTTCGTTGATTGCCTGTATTGACAATTTGAGTATAAAAATTGAGATTAGATCTAGCAATCAATTTAAGCGTTGGGGCGAAACATCATATAACGGGACGTAATAATGAAAATTATAAAAACTAAACAACAATGCCTTAGAAACGTTGTAAACTATATAAGACTGGTATTGTATTACACCTAGTGAGGTACGTACTCCTTTAGTAACGAATTTGTAAAGCAGTGCGTTTATAAAACAACGCTCAAAGTTAGCACGAATTTTAACATATTATTTGGTACAAAGGTAACAAAAAAGTTCTGGAAAAATATTCTAATATTATATATATATATATATATATATATATATATATATATATATAT
>JAHWXV010989599.1:0-10511 GCA_024586415.1 Phrixothrix hirtus | reverse complement strand
ATATGAGACAGGTATAAATGGAAAACTAGGTAGGGGTAGACCGAGAAAGAGATAGTTGAATATGATTGAAGAAATTGTAAAAGGAAAGAGAATAAAGAGCACAAAGAATAGGAGGGCTTGCCAAAAACGTTGTATGAATTTAATGGAAGCAAGAGAAGTGTGTAAGGACAGAAAGGAATGGAGAAAAGTAGTGAATGGTTAATAGTAGTGATAGTAGGATTGGTAGGTAATAGTCGGCTAGTGTGGATACTGTAGAGTGCTGGGAGTTTAGGTGAAGGGCGGTGGTAGTGAGAGGGGTTAGTGTATGTATACATGCAGTGGTTGTGAAGGTGGAGGTTTGTTAGTGGGTTTTGCCTACCCCCTAAAGGGAATGGCGTGATGGCTAGTAGTAGTAGTAGTAATTTTATATGTGCTGGTCTAACTAATATATAGCGTTACCTCAATCTCACAGTATGTCACATAACGATCTTGTGTTGTAAATTTTTGCACAGCATCAATGTTTTCTGGCACAACAACTGATTGCGTCGGTTAGCGAACGACGGTTACGATTAAACCCGTTATACCAGCGTTTCAAGTGACAAAGTGTGTGAATTCATCGCCAAAAATGGAAGTAAGTAGATGGATGCATTCTTGTCTAGGTAATCCACGTCTAAAGTCGTTATAAATCATCGCATGAACATTTCTACGCTGAGGTACAATTTTCAAGTCACCATTAAGATCACTAATCACGCTCAAATGTCAAAATGTGCTGAATAAGGTTATGTTCAAAAATGTCAAAGTGTCCGTTACAAATGTTAGATGGCGTCTTAAACGCGCAGTGTTACTAAGGCTCACAATATAAATAGAGTCGCTCGTATTACAATTGTGATCAAAGATATAATTACTTTAAAAATTTTGATAAAAACAATTGTTACAACATTTGATGTTATAATATTTAGCTAAAATTTAATTCTAAAATTTGCACAAACATTAAGAAAAGTGACGCAACCCGCCTTAAAATGATTATTATATTCGTGACGCAACCCGCCTTAAAATGACTATTATATTCGCAAAATAGATACAATAGCACCCTAAATCCAAGGACTTCTAAGATTTGCAACAATTTGGATCAAAATTGTATTACTGAAGGAAGGTATAAATATCGCACAAGGTACCAGTAATCTATATTTCGTTAAAATTATAAGAATAATTAATTTGTTAATTTTGTGGATCACCTAAACAATTACCAATTTATCGAAAACATCGTACGATACAGTTTAAAATGTGTTAGTAATTATTAAATTACGTTTGATTATGGTTACAAGATCTGTTATATAAAAGATATTTATTCTTGTAAAGATGTATGTGTATATTTTAGGTAGATATAGCTGTTAAACGGACTTAGTGTGTATTAAAGTAAATGCAATACACCTACGTATTTTGTCTACAAGTTGCTTCTGGATCTTCTTAATCAAAAAAGGTGCATCCTACGCTTAGTTGCATGGTGCATATATACTCTTTAGAATTATTTAATTTCAAAGATTCTTTTACAATCGTAATTAATAGACTTGGTTCTTATTTAGTAGAGTTCAAGGGTTTATCTTTATATTTTCAGATAAATGGAAAGTTTAATTGTAGTTATCAGGACGTTTATAATGTTAAGTACTTTATGATTGCTTTTATATATTTATCTCCGTGAAGGATACTCATTCTTTCATAATTTATACTTTGTTTACTTCCTTAAAATTTTAAAAGTTTTATAAGTACTTAAATACCCAAGCTTCATCTTCTAAAGTTGAAAGATAAAGAAAGAATAATTTGCCCGTACACAATATTTGAAAGTTTTATACTTGCAATGCTAAAAGTATTTTCACTTTTCAATTGATGTTTGAAGTTTTTGTATTAAACTTTCAAACTCTTAAACAAATATATAATTGAATTTACTTCTTGCAACAGAAGTAATTTGTAATTTAATAAATCTTTTTAAGTGTAAGTGTATAAAATTGTTATCTATTTTGTAATTCATTATATTTTTCAAAATAGGTATTCACGTTTTATTAGGTTGTTGTTTGCGTAATTAGAAGTACTATCGGGGACACAGTAAATGTCCCATTCAGATCGCCTTTCCGCCAACAGAATTGCATTTTAGATCCTTCATAAACAAAATACTTAGTTAATTGTATCAACTAGAATGTTGAATATTCTACGATCGTAATATAATACCTACTACTAGAGCAATACAGTTTTAATTTTAGCTTAAGTTATTATTTTCTTTTATTCTAGTGAGGTTATTATTGATTCGCGTATTGTGTTTATCATTGCCTTCGATTATAGCTTTATGCTTGGAATATGATTTTTAAAATAATGCAAAGAATTACAGAAGACACGTTTTAGAAGGTTAAATGGACAAAATAGATTGACTAATAAACAATGTATTTAATAGTATTTGATACCTGTAATAGGTATAAAATACCGTACTTAATAATAAAACGCTTATTTACGGATCTGACAAATTAAATTATTTTTGAGCTAGCAGGCTTGATAAATACATCCATGCATACACTAAAAAGACACTTTTTACAAGCAATATTTATTAGGTAATTGAATTTTTCCTTCTAGGATATGGCTTCTGTAATTTTATATTCTATTTTAAAAATTTTCAACAAAAACCTATTTATAATTTTTTATATTTCTAACAAATTTCAACGTGCTATTGTGTTGTGTTAGTAATTATAAATAATAATAAAACTTGCTAGCAAAATAAAAAATTTTAAAAGTGCTTGTTTCGAGATTTTTAAAATCAAAATAAAGTTTTGTTGGCAATTTGAATAAGGTATTTATTATTGAACCACTTGAATTAAAATTTTTATCCGTGTAAAACTCGAAAGAATTTAATGCAGCAAATGGATACCAATTGTAATGTGTAAGCGTAGATGTAGTAATTTCATATTTATTTACTCCACAACAGTTGAAATTTCCCAAGGTTATTTATAACTTGCAACCATATAATTAATGCAAATAAAGAAATGCAAAACAATCTATTTACCTGAAATCATTAAATCCAAAAATAGTAATGTTGTATATAATCAACTAGGAGATATTGTATTTTTAAAAGTCAATTAAGGTTAGGCCATCAATGGCGTATTTTAGTGTTTTTCTAATTTTTAAATAATGTTTTTTATTAGCAATGAAACATAAAAGTTCCTATTGATCAAAGTAACAAATACCATTTGTGTAAAATTAAATGTGAATTTCTCTATTAATATATCCTCGAATATATCATAATTACATTCGATACTCCTGTTATATAATAACTTAATATTTTAGTTACGAAGAGTTTAGACTGTAACTATGTTGGCAGGGAGGCTACTTAAACGCGTCAATTACAGTGTCCCTGAGCATACCTGTTGCTAATAATAATGGTTAATTAAAACAAAAATTGCCAAGAAACAGTCGCTATTAATAATGTTTATACTTATTAATAAATAAACGATTAATTATCCATAAAAGATTTGTAACGGCATTAGAAATGGCTGCTAATAAAAATTTTCCAAAAACGATATGGTTTTGTTGCTTGGCGAAGTACAATGCCGAATAAAGGCTGCACAATAAAGTAGAGGTGTTGAGAAAAGTTTTAAGCAGATTTAGGTAAACAAGAAGTGCGGATTATCAAAAAAGGTGTAAAAGTGTAAATGAAGAAACTGTAATAGACGTCATTGCTAATGTTCATAGTAATCTCAATAAAGATTTATTTATATTTATAAATATTTTTAAAAATTATTTAGAAAAATTCGTTCCCGACTGGGGTTCGATCCCAGGACATTTGGCGCCAATACTCTACCACTGATCTATCGAGGGACTTAACACCAGTCGACAAACGAATCCTTCTAAATTATACATATTTTATTAATACGAAACAGACAAATTTACTCAAACCAATGATGAGCCTACATACTGTAAGTTTCACACCGCTGGAATAGTTGAGTGTGATTTTATAGTCACAAACTGTGAAATATTCAAATACAGGGCTATCATAAAAGAATGGTGGGGTTTAAATAATTCATACGAAGATAGTAGGGAAATTTTGAGATGTTGTAGTGGTATTGCTGTTAGCTTCCAACCTAAAAGTTTGGTTAGGTTAGGTTAGTTTGGTTAGCGGCTGTGTGTAACATTGTTTTGTGATAAAGAAAAGCAAAGTGTGTTTTGTTGCTGGCCGAATTGAAGTCCGTAATTTCAGTTCAACGTGCATTTCGACACGAATACAGAAAAGATCCATCTCATGAAAATACCATACGACGTTCGTACAAACAATTCGAAGAAACTGGATCAGTTCTGAAGCAGAAATCAACTGGTAGACCAATAGTATCAGATGAAACAGTTGTACTAATTAGACGATCTGCACTCAGAAGTCCTAAGAAGTCCATACCTCGGCAAAGTCTGGAGTTAGCTATTCCTAAAACTACAATTCACAAAGTTTTACACAAAAGACTGAAATTACACGTATATAAAATCGAGATATTGCGGGAATTGGAACCTAATGATGGTGTAAAACGTTTCAATTACGCTGTTGAAATGTTGAACAAGATTGATGAAAACCAATCATTTCTAGATGATGTAATTTTTAGAGAGGAAGCTGCATTCCATATCAATGGGTACGTTAACAGATATAATTCACGCATATGGGCATCTGAAAGCCCCCGTTAAATTTTTGAGAAAGGACGCGATTCGCCTAAAGTGAATGTTTGGTGTGGTGTGACAAAAAGTCGTGTAATAGGGCATTTCTTCTTTGCAGAAAAGACAATTAATGGAATTGTGTATCTCGATATGTTAATCCTCAGCTGGATGAATTCGAACACATTCAACAACTTTATTTCCAACTAGATGGCGCACCCCCGCACTTAAGTGCATTTGTCACAGACGCTTTGAATGAAAAGTTTGGACACCGATGGATAGGCCGACAAGGACCTGTGATCTGGTCTCTAAGGAGTTCAGATCTGGCACCTTGCGACTTTTTCTTGTGGGGGTATATCAAAACCATTGTTTATAGCCAAAACATTCGTCACCTACATCACTTAGGATTACTGAAGCAATGACATTCATTAACGCAAATATGTTAACTAACGTTTGGACAGAACTTGATTGTCGATTGGATATTTGCCGAGAGACTAATGGCGCACATATAGAAATTTATTAGTTTATTAGTTATGTAAAAAAACTGTTTAATACGACGATTTCAAGGAATAAACAACACTAATTGTAAGTAATTTTGTTTTCATTTAAATCATGTTCAAAATCCCACTATTCTTTTATGATAACCCTGTATATAAATGAAAAGTAATTTGTGCTTTAAGGAATGGAAGTATAAATATTTATGTATATTTACAGATATTTTTAAAAATCTTTATACTTCTATTCCTTTAAGGACAAATTACTTTTCGTTTATTAATCTCAATGTGAATATTCGAGAACTAACAATGGAGTTAGATCTTAGGCAAAGCACAGTATCAAGAATTATCAAAAAATACAAGTCTCACCCTTATCATTTATGTTTAACTCAAGAGTTATATGGAAGTGATTTTTAAAATAGAATTAGATTTTGCGAATAGATATTGTGAAAGATTGGTGAAAACGAAGAATTTCTACAGAATGTTTTACTTACAAATGAAGCAACGTTTAAACTCAATGGGGCTCTAAATATACATAATATGCATTATTACAGTACTCGTAATTCACATTGGATGAGACAAGTGAAAAATCAAAGGCTCTGGTCATTAAATGTTTGGGGAGAAATTGTGGGCGACAAAGTTATTGGACCCCATTTTTTCCACACAGCGTTGAACGGGCAATTGTACCTAAATTTCTTAAATAATAATTTTGGTGACTATTTGGACAACATCTCGTTAAATTTAAAAAGAAATTAGTCGTTCCAGCAGGATCTTGCTCTACCACACTACGCAAGGGTTGCTAAGGATCATTTAGATGCTGCCTTCAGGCAAAGATGGATAGGCCGGGCTGGATATGTCCATTGGCTAGCTCGTTCGACTGACCTTAACGCGTGTCATTCTTTCTAATGGCGGTATATAAAAGCTATTATTTGTAGAACAGCGCCTACAACAAAAAAAGGTAAGAAGCGCAGAATAAGAAGTGTCTTCAGCGATATAACACCCCAAAATGATTGCAAATGTTCGTAAAACTAATAAGTAGCGGTTTCCACGTCAACCAGTTTTGAACACTTTATCTAAAATAACCTGTTCATAATTATGTTTTACCGCAATTTTCTCCAATTTCATTAATCTTAATGCTTTGTCTCATTTTAGTAAATAATATTGATTTCCGTTTTTATTTATTTAATTCATTTCGCATAAAATAACATAATAAAACGTGAATACCTATTTTGAAAGAAACAAGTACTGCATCACATTTTAGAGGTTAATTGGAAACCTCTTCGATATTTCTAAAATTTTCTATGTCAATTAAAAAAAATGGATGTTATAACCCGTGACGTCATACGCAGATAGAAAAATAAATTTCTTTGTTATGGCCTTATAGCATTATACCTTTTATACCTTTTTTTAATTTTTAAGCTAAACAGGGATGTCACTTCACAGACTCGCTAGGTATTGTAGTAACAGTTAACATTATTGAAACTAAGACATATTTGTTAAAATGTTAGTACAACTTTGTCAACTTGCTTCTTTCGCATTTTGGTCCAGTCACCAGAGGTTTTTACCTCGCGCTAATGGGAATCAAAACGGAATCTTCGGATTTCCTTGTGAGTATAAAAAAAGGAAAAAAGTTGGCAAGGGTAGGGATGCAAAGTCATAAAAAACGTGCTCAAAGGTGCAAAAAATTGTTTTTTTATGAATAAGTCGGAAAAATGCAATTTGGGGAAAAAGTGTAGATAAAAAAATTAAAGAGGGGAAAATTCTGCATGAAAAAAATTGTAATGAGTTTTTAGATCCGGTTCATTATTTACTTGTAAAATACATTTGCAAGGTGCGCATAATCGCATTTTTAGACTCAGTGTGAGAAACAGAACTGAGCAAGAATGTAGCGATATCTAGATGCAAAAAAGTTATAACTTTTTATAGAATAATCGTATAAAGAAAATTGTTTTAAAGAGGAAGACCGCAACTTTGAGATTCATATAAAATGTTTTAATTTTGCTTATTTTCTAAGCCGAAAAAAGAGTTAAATACATTAATTTTCGCTAATTCAAGAAACGGACATATATATATTTATTAATGTTTATGATAAATGATTATGATTTTAGACATTATAAACGTAAGATAATTTAAAAATAATTTTAACTTATAGGTATAAAATGAAGTCGTCTCCAAATTAGCGAGATTTTTCAATCTCTTTTGGTTTCTGCGAATTACATACACTCGAATAAAACTATGACAAATTGACTTATGAAAAAAGTCAAGCATGCATTTGAAAGATAAAAGTGTCTACTTTTGGACTGTTTAGTAAACATTTTTTAAATATGTTCTAAACTTTTTTTTTATTTCAAAAATAGCAGTCTTGCAAATGTTCCATTTTTTCTTTCATAAACTCCTATTTATTAATTAGACATTGTTTTTGGATAAAAGATGCGGCATATGAAAGAAGAATTTCTATACTTTAAATTGTTTGTAATGAATGCCTCTCTACGGGTTGAGGTGTAAAAGGCATATAGGTTTGGAAATGGATACAATGAGAGGGGTTTGGAAGCAGCCCTACGGTAAGCTAGTGCACAATCGTACTGGTGTCGAAACTGTAGGTTCGTCAGGCTGACAACGTTTGTACAATTATATATAAGACTAGTTATGCACAAGAAACAATAATCGGGTGATCAGAAAAGCGTTTTTATTTTAGCGCGCAATTCAACACTTCAAATGTTGCATTTTACGAATAAACTATTAACCGGACGTAAAACTCATTAAACCTTTTTTGTGCAGAATTTTCTTCTCTTCAACTTTATTGCCTAAACTTTTCCTCAATTTGCATATTTTCTGGCTTATTCATGACAAACCCAATTTTTGCACCTTTGCGGTCATTTTTAAGGACTTTTGATATCCCTTACCCATTAGTGCGAGATATGATTTTTTCGTTTCTGGCGACTGGATTAGCTGTTAAATAAACTCCTGGATATAATTGACTCAAATATTGCTTTATTATTGAATTCATGGAAAAGTTAATAAAATGTGAAGTTATAAATTAAACACATTTAATAATTTTAAAGCAGGTGCAATAAAAAACTGATATAAATAGAATCACTTGAAAGTAACGATATTCGTTAAAAGTAAGGAAGTGTGAACATTTCGAATGCAAAAATACAATTTGAAAAATGTTTTGTTTTAAAATCTTATTAAAGTCTCACTTCCGTTCCAGCTATGATTATTGCCTCTATTTGCTTAGGCATACTTCTAATTAAATTTTTAATGACTTCCTGTTGAATTTTCTTCCACTCTAAAATTCCAGACACTTGGAATTTTCTGAGATTCGTGAGTACAGTTGTATGACGCTTCACTGATCCCAAAGATATTCTATCAGATTGAGACATGCACTTTTTGGCGGCTATTGCTTAGCGGAATGTGACGTTACACAGTTACTCGTAGTTTGTTACTTTTCTAGCAACGCAAGGACGAGAATTGTCATGAATTATGAAGAAAGTTATCCACAAAAACAGCAAATGGTACAACATATTTTTTCCAATATTCTCGAGATAAAAATTTGTATTCATTGATTTCGTGTGGGGTTCAAAGCGAACACCTTACCATAGTTTACTAGAGCTACTGCCAAACGACTCCTTGAAGAGATATTGCAACTAGCAAACCGTTATTCTGAACTTTACCGAACTTCAGTTTCATCGGTAAATAAGATTTGCTTACACTGTTCTATAGATTAACAAAAGTAATCGCTGGTGAATCTCCACCCTACAACTAGCTTTCCCTTGTTAACAGTGGTGCTGTTGCTGGTCGTTTACTGTTCGTATTCGCTTTATTTAGCTGTTTTCTGATAGTTTGGATAAAAACTGCCATACTTATAACAGCTACGAATCAAGTTGTTTAATTTCGAACTAGTGACTGTTCGTAAAACTGATCGTTTAAGAAATTGATAATCTTTTTGTGTAATTAATACCCTTTAATTAGCAACCTATCTCTGAACATCACCAGTTCAGTAAAATTTGATACTCCTGCCACTTCATTTTAGCTAAGTTCCCAGTCAATTGATTGTTTGGCGATTAAACAATTTTCGTTCGTTATTTTTAATGTTCAGCGAATTTTAAATGCTTTACTCACGAAATAGGAATGAAATAAGTCACAGCACTTTAAATAAATTACCTTTGTCGTTATAACACTTGCTGTTGTCGTTGACAATGAGTTTCAACAGTTAAACAAACGGTGTTCACTAATAACCTTGTTGTTGTTGTTGTTTGTCATTTCGGTAACGTCAAGTCTTTCATAAGTTTTAGCATTTTACTGTTGACGTTAAACACTAACCATTAAAAAGTTCCAACTTATCTTTTGTTGACCTTCGTCTGATCTATTGTAGCATATTATTTTAGTTAAAAAGAGGTTACGTTTGTGTTTTAAAGCGGGTGGCAATTATCAGCAACGGCGCGAATGCTAAAAATCTAATACATGGGTGTTTAGATAAAAGTATATAAACGACAATGACAACGTAACAACCGACAACATCACTCACAACGTGAAGTTTGTAAAACCATTTTAATTAAAGTGGCCAGATTATGACGTAAATGTGGGACAATTACGGGAGAAGCGACCGTATTTATACAGAGTGTAAAGTAAATAGCGCACGTTCTTGTAACAGGTGGTAGCAAATCGAAAATAGAGAAGAAAATTTGGTATAACTTTTTTCGCTATCGCCAACTGTTAGCCAGATATTTCAAATTAAAGGTACTGCACTATGGCAACCTTGCGTTCAAATTATTTCTACCATACTGACCCATTTTCTGTTATGTAATAATTCCTGCAACGACAAAAAGGTTTATTGGTGGCGTCTACCCGAAAGACTCATAAATTACAACAATTATGGAGAGTTTAAACTTCAAAGATTACGGTCCTCAATGATGTTCCCTTGTCGTAAAATCGAAGGTATCAAATTTCTTTCTGTACAAGTTTACATTTTGAAAAATTGACCGTCACAATGCGGGACAAGGTAATTGAATATTGACTAAATTTAACTGTAAATTGAAAAATCGGCGCCTATTAGTAAATAAAATATTATTCTCTAATTTTATAACATGGAGTTATTTAAATTTCAGTTCCCAGTAAGGTATGGAATTTTTCTGTAGGGCGTAGCTTAGATACATGCACGCCAACTAAAGCCTGTAAATTGTATGTCAACCGATTTAGTGGAAGAACTTTATTATTAAATTAAAATGTGAAATTTATTTACAATAAATGTACGAATTGATGACCACTGCATTCAACGCATTTGTTAACTTTTCGTTTTAAATTCTCGAAAACGTTCTGTAAAATATGAAAAATTCAAACTGTCAGTTTGACAGATAATTATTACTG
>JAHWXV010989572.1:0-12161 GCA_024586415.1 Phrixothrix hirtus | reverse complement strand
AGACATTGTTCTGTTTTGTTGACTGCTCAAACAATATAAATGGAAAAATATGAAAACCTTCGGTTTATACCACAGCATCCGCGTCATCGCGTGACGTCAATCGGGCGTTGGCCAAGGTCGGCCATGTGGGGTTAGCCGGGTGGGGGAACTCGAATCGAGGGACGAATCGGCTTCGGCATGATTCATGTCCGCGCATGATTCATGAGGCCCTGGGCCGTATCATCGTAGAGTGTCTGCCTCCACTCCTAAGATAGGTCACTAACATCTTGTCATACAGGGTGTTTCACAAACTTTACCTAGTAGTAGTATCGATTTAAGAATAATGGCGCCCAGCTGTTTACCGATTTTGTCTCACATGTACCGATGAACCACGCCTCGCTCCACTGTGGTTAAACACTGATTTTTATTTGCCGCGTGCGTTATTGTCAGTTTAGCCTGTGAGAATTTTTATAAATTTAGCATGCATTACTAGTGTTGGTATTGTGTATTGTTATTGTAAAGGATTAATATGAATTCTGGAGTTATTATAAAGTAACGTGACTTTATTTATAAGGGTGCCTTCTATGCGAGATATATGCTTTTGTCCGCAGGCTATGAAAAAGTGTTTGAATGTATACCGAGTAATAAATTGATTTGCATTCATGCACTAAATTGAGAATGATAAATGTATAGTTATCAATAAAATAAAGATATAACGCTTGTTTAATTAGTATTTATTACTATGATACTACATGTTTTGGGGTCTTGTTTAATCTCATCATCATAGTTATTCAAAGAATTTTAATTAAAATCAGAAAAAACAAATTTTAACATGTTTAGTTATTAATTGAACAGTTTAAAATTTGAACGATTTTTTATGAAAATAAAGGTGGTAGTAATATCTTTTATAATGTGAATGTGTTTGAATTATTAATTGAAAAAATTTTAAGGATTGTAATTATTGAAACAAAACAATTAAGACGAAGACTGAGGTATACACCATACTTCCAAATTGTTACTCTTACAGAAGGTCCCTTGTATGCTTCCTTATTTTATTTATATAAATGATTTGTTAATAAACGTAGACTTTAAAGATTTCTGTATGCTGACGATACCAATATTTT
This sequence comes from Phrixothrix hirtus, assembly GCA_024586415.1. NCBI lineage: Eukaryota > Metazoa > Arthropoda > Insecta > Coleoptera > Phengodidae > Phrixothrix > Phrixothrix hirtus. The sequence goes on along the minus strand of JAHWXV010989572.1, from coordinate 11,058 downwards.
AATAAATAACAAATTGCGTTCCGATACAATTTGAAAAGAATCGATCTATCTACATGTTTTTTAAAAAATTTGATAATCATTTTTGTATTGTAGTTTTTAATATTTTTCTTTTTGTTTCAGGTAAGTCTACCGACTATTATATATCATCAAAGTGAGTACTAATTCATCACATTTTTTATAAACTTCCTGCAATTATATTTTAAGAAATTGATATAGATATAACAGCATTGCTGAAATTGTTTTCGAATCCCACACAAATTAATGACTTCTTACCTGAGATTTCTACGTGCAATCTAGATTCTCCGTGGAATGAACTTCTAAATTGAAATCTTCTAGATAGCATAATAGTGGTACAATATACCATTACTCTAAAGATCTCAACTTTATAATGATAGTAATAATCATTTCATCAAAGAAAATAAACCGAAACAAATCGAAATATTATTTTCGAACGTGTTGTTGAGAACCGCTTTGTGATAAATTTTTCAATTTGAAACACTTAAAACTAGTTCTTGACCGTTACATGATTTTTTTATAAACAAAATCTTATCACTTTATATGATTATGCAGTAGGACACATACGTGTTTTATGTATTCACTTACTGGCAAAATAATCTTTAGATTTTTATTGTATTATATAAATTACATATAATTTACCTCTACTGTTCCTAATATAGTATGTGGAACTGCCAAATGGAATAAATTCGTTATTTCAATCATTGTGTGTATTTATAAAAAATCCTGAAACACGTCAATTTTAGATTTTAAAATTACATCCTATAGCGTAAAAATTTCATCCCTAAATTTAACACCTTTAAAGTGAGGGTTGCAACCCCTAAATTTTAAATATCAAGTAGGCGTTTGTGATACATCATTTAAAAGGTCCCTCCTCATTATCTATTCAACAATGTTATTGTTTACAAATCTAACGCAAAAATTAACATTAAAAAAAAATAAAATCGTCTAATTGAAGAAGTACGTCATAAAACATCAAAGACCCACCAGGCAATACGGTTTAGTTCTAGATAATAAGAAAGTAAGCAAAAACCATATCAGTGTTCTTTTTGGACGGTATCAATAGAAATCCGAAATAAAATGTTACCATTGTAATGTTGTTTTGTTTAAAACGCCTTAGCAAATTATTCTGTGATTATTACTGCATGACAGTAGTTGTCAGTGTTATTAATTGTTTAAATCTCGTTAACTAATTAGGAAACATGGTTTGTTTAACAGGAAGGCACAAAATAACAATTCTGCAGATGATTTATTACGGAGATAACAAACGAACACAGACTGAAGTTGCTCGCCTATTTCACGAAAGATTGCGGAATTTGCCGCCTATATCCCAAGAGACAATAAGTAAAATTTAAAAGCAGCTTCGTGAGCTTGGGCATGTATGCAGATACAAAAAGAACCTTCCAATGCAATAAATAATGATACCAAATTGGATGTAATGCTTGAGTTTGTGGAAAACGCATATACTTCGAGTTGCAAAACAGCCCTAGCATTGGATATTAGCCATTAATTGATTCATCGAATATTTAAAAAAAATAAAATGCATTCCTACAAAATGAAACCAACTCCGGAGCTCATGGAAGACGATTTTGATCGAAGAACGTATTCTTGTAAACAAATCATAGAAATGTTAAATAACAATTGCCACGACAAAAATGGATAAACGTGGGCGTACAGCGCCCACTAGAAGGATCTCGCTTGTCAGACCGGCCCTAGTGCCGCGGACGCTAGAGAGTGGGGTGCAGTTACCTAAAAAAGGAAGATGGTTGATATCACCATCGAGAAAATTATCAAAGCTGATAATACGAAAGCTTCGCTTCCCGTATCGTTGTAGGAAATCCCAGAATCGGTGCTAACGAACGTCGACAGTTCCGAAACTGGTACGAACTCACGCAGGAAGCAACCTGAAATGCCTAAAGAAAGAAAAAAGGATCGGCACCATACACTTGTATTTGAAAACGCTGATGAGAATCTGGACGTACAAGAGTGAAAACGTCGTAGATTATTTCGGCAATAAAGGCTGGACTTAAAATTACCCGTAAACGTTCTACTTCGCACACCTAGGGCTATGCCGAAAACTATTTGTAAAAATATTTGTAAATAACCTGTAAAGGAAACTTAAGTAAGACATAACAGTATATAAAAGAAAAGAAAAATCAAATTAAGGATATAATCAGTTTATTCCGTTTCGGAAAATAGCGGACAGTATATGGCAACGTATAATTTATAATAATCTTCCAATAAAGTATGATAATAAAATTTCAGTGAACTTTTGAGAACTGCCTGCATAAATAAATTTAGCTAGTAAACTTTATGGTTAACAGAATATATTGAGAACCTCAGGTTTAAAATAACACGTGTGCGCTACAAAGTTATAATATCAGGCGATGTTATCGCGTATATGTTTCGACAGAACGAAACAAGCCTTACAACGTAGAATTGAAATAACATAGGATTTTCAAAAAAAAAGATAAATTTAAGGTGTCCGGGAACTTGATTCTTATAATTTAAATTAGATGTACAGCATCGACAAAAGTCAAAAATCTAGTAAAAGGGATTAATAATTAAACGAGGCAACTCGTTTGTCGGACGCCACTGCAGTGATGTGCGGATTTACTTTTAATAAAAATAAATCAATTGTTGAAATAGGTACGTCGTTAATTAAATGTGATTCGTCCAAGAACGCTCTCACATAAATTATGCATTTAAAAATATGGTAAAGTAACAAGTTAAGATACTGAAGCGAATTAATATTGAAGGGGCCGTGAACGGGACTGCACGGTCGTAGCGACTGCTGGGTGGCTTCAGGCTGAGCTCGCTCCAAGAATTGAGAGTCGAATATAACTAACAAATTATTACCTTTAGGAACGAACTTGATATTACAGAACAATTAATTTCTATTTCTATTTCAAAATTACTAGTAAGATATGTATAGGCTAAATCAAATAATCATAACTAATTTACTGTAGTATAAAACAAAATGTAAAAAGTAAATATCAGAACGCGAAGCAACAACTCACAGGTACCAAAACGGAACGGAATCTCGCAATCTTCGGCGGATGCCAGTAAGAAAGATAAGATAAACTGACCTGGATTTAGAAGTTTTCGGAGGAAACGGATTTTATCCTTAACAAACCAAATCCATCACCACGAAGCTACGGAACGGGCGCTCCTACGCAAAACCCTTGGTCGCCGCACTAAGGCCGTAGAAAAGTAAAACAAAGGGCAGCTATGGTGTGGAGAAGCAGTGGGTTGACCAAGGCAAAAGGAACCCTCCAAAGCGTTACCTCGGGCTCATCCAGAAGTTGTCGGCGGCTTTATAATCATGCTGTTGATTCTACAAACGCAACGGACATTTTGAATCCCGTACTTAAAACACTATAAATAAACAAAAAGAGATCGATCAACCAACCTTGCACACATCCAAGGGATGCCTACTCAACCTAAAAAAATGTAAGTGTTTCAACCAAAGAAGAAAATAAACCAAAAAGAAATCGTTGAAACTAGACAGAGCGAAACAGGGGCGTGCACTTTCCACGACGGACCAATACAGACAATCTGATGGCACGCGATGAGAACATATAACCTTGCTTTCGAATAAAATTCATATAAGACGGAGGTAGGCAACCCATCAAAACGTATCAAAAAATCAAAAACGCGAAAGTAAACACAATTTACAAAAATTACCTGATCTCAAATTATATCAAAAGTACTCGAATATACAAAAATTTCAACTAACTAAAAGAGACTTTTACACAATGTGACCCAATTAGAACATATTTGGTTTTCTTTTACACTTCACGGACATGATAATCGTCAAAATAGGCGCTAGTGGTCTACAACAAATTCTAACTGGATGAGAAGAACATACACAATACCCCGAACACGTTAATATTTGGGCAGGAATTGTTAGAGACCGTGTTATTTGTCTCTCTTTCGTTAAAGACAATTTGAATGAAAATAATTATTTAGCAATGCTCCTAAATAGCGTTGTACCAACTTTGGCAAATTTATATCCTGATCCAGTAAACCCATAAGTTCCAGCAAATACGATATGGTTCCAACAAGATGGAGCACAGCCACATTACCTAATCAATGCCCGGTAATACTTCGACCTATATTTCCAAATCGGTGGATATGGTGGCGAGGAGCAATAGAATAGGCGGCACGATCGCCTGATCTTTCGCTATTAGACTTCCTCTTATGGGGATATGTGGAAAGTGTGGTATACAAAACTAAACCTCTAGATTTGCCTGATTTAAGAAGAAGAAAAACGCTTGCGATTAGATTGATTACACCACAGATCTTGAATAACGCTTAGAAGGCAGTTGTATGTAAGATTAGGATGTTGCTAAGACATTTGAGGCGATCATTTTGAACATCTATTACATTATTTCATGTTTGTTTTTGTTTTTACATTATCTAGAACTACATATTATTTTTTTTATGTTAATTTTTGCATTACATTTAAAAACTATAACATTATTGAATAGACAATTAAGATACCTTTTAAATGATGTATCATACGTCCCTACTTCCTATTTAAAAATTTAGCCGTTGTAACCCGCACTATAATGCCCAGTATTTCAGTACTAGCTTAAGCTTTAGCTTATTTAAACCTTGCTCTGTGTCTATTGTAGTAATAATCATTTCCACAGTAACAAAGTATCGCTTAAGTAAGCTAAAGCTTAAGCTAAAGCTTAAGCTAAAGATTAAGCCAAAGCTTAAGCTAAAGCTTAAGCGAAAGCTTAAGCGAAAGCTTAAGCTAAACCCTAAGCTAAAGCCTAAGATAAAGCTTAAGCTAAAGCTTCAGCTAAAGCTTAAGCTTGAAATACCGGGCCTAAGGGTGTTAAATTTAGGAATGAAATTTTACACAATAGAATGTAATTTGAAAATCTAAAATTGAAGTCTTTCAGGATTTTCTATAAATATGCACAATTATTGAACTAACGAATTTATTCAACTTGGCTGTTCCGCACTGTATATTCTATAAATTGACGATGCAATTTTAACGCACATGAAAATATTTGCTACGGTTATCCAAATATAATATAAATATAATATTTTAGATTATAAAAATTTCTATACAATTCTTGTTTAAAATATTTTAATGTACTTTTATATAATTAAATTGATTACAGGAAAAAATACTGAGAGATATTGATAAGTTTTTAGCTTAATGCAGAAAAAGTTACCGTATTTTAAAACAAATTTTTGTTTGTGCAACGTACTTATCTTTTAACTCTATACCCTTGGCTTAAGCTCACGAAGTAAGTCTAATGGTCTTCAAAAAAGTCCCTTCACGATACGTATTGCTGCTTTATTCGATGAAACTATTTTCCATTCAGTTATTTTATATGGGGCTAATTCTGGCGAACGAGGAGGATAGCTGATCGATTCAAAGACAACTTCATCATTATTTTGTACGTAATTAAAGAATTCTAAGTGAAAAGCAAACCTATGGACATGTATCCACGGTGTTTCTCGATAATATAGAATAATATGCCCCCCATCACAGTGATACCCTGTTGTAAGTAAGTAATTCCACATAATTGTTCCGTCTTTCTAAAAAATTGATGTGATCTCACGTTAGACAAGAAATTTCTTTGGACTGGAACACTAGCATGTTTCCATTCTTTGTTTGTTCTTCTGTCCCTCTATCATAATAATGGATGCATGTTTCATCTGTATTGCAATGCGATCTGAAAAATCCGAAGAATGCTCTTCATAATTACGATAGAGTAACTTGGACGTTGTCACTCTGAGTTGTTTCTGTTGAAACTTCAGGTAGATAATTTTGTAATATCCAAATCATGATATACGATGTGAAAGAGACGTTTGTATGACATTTTTGAAGTTTCAGTTATATGTTTCGTCTCTGCCATCATCCTCCAAAATCATGTCATGTATAGCATCAACATTTTCAGTAGTGCTCACAGAAATGAGTCTTTAACACGGCGTCTGTTCTTTCTTACTTATTGGACAACCCATTCAAAAGCGTAGTGAATCACTGACAGTTCTGGATTATATCAATATCTGAAATATTTTTTTCTTAAGACTTCACAATATGAAATTGTCTAAACATTTTATCGTCAAAATTGGGGGAACTATTTATCAAACAATATTATTTACTGCGTTGCTTAATTAGTTCGTTATTAATTGTTAACTCAATAGCGTGCCTTAACTTTAAACAATGCAACAAACATAATATTTTAAATTGTTTCTAAAATTTCGAACATTAAAGGTGGTTTCCACCTGTCAATTTGTTAAAAGGGTCGAGTACCTTTCTAAAGATTATATAGGATGATCCTATAATTTTACCTTGCGTACTTGTATTTATTTTTGCATGAGGCAAAACCAGATTAAAGTTTGAACAAACATTTATTATTTCAAATATAAATAAACGATATACATACATGTAAACAAGTTTTCATTAAAACTGAAATTTTAAAACAAATAATAAACAATTTTTCTAATATCAGACCGTTAACCTTTGTTGCGTGATTTTAGGATATTAGCAACTCGGAGAAAAATATAAAATTTAAAATTTAAAAAGCCTTGTTAAAATTATTTAAATAAAAATAAATAGAAATTTTATTTCTTCACTGTTTTAATAATGTTTGTAAATTTTTACTTACTTGGCGTCCAATTTTCTTAGTAGATATGACGTTTATCAGGCTCCCAAATTCGGATTATTGCGTGCTTTTCTTGACGAATTTGTTGAATCAAGCTACCCAAACTTTCTTTGAACTTGGGTCGTATATTTTTATTGCTTTATGCTGATTTTGGAAATAGCTGGACTTGTATCAGTAATTAAGATATCAAGAACTATTTACCAACTAGTCGATTTCTTTATCTTGGCACTGGACTTACAACACTAATTTAATCTAACTACGTAGATTTAAAGCTGGGTCTTTCATAACTTTTTGTTTCCATGAAAAAGATCATTATTTAAGAACCATTGCTCCTGAAACGTTTAGTTCAGAAAATTATTAACAATTAATCAACCATGAGGAGGAACACTATCGTGTATAAAAAATAATTTTGAAAATTCATTTTGGGCAAGATGATCAAGATCATTTTCTCTGAGATTTCTTAATATTTCAAGATATTTTTCACCTAACGAGTATAACATTTATTAAAAAATGTAAAGTATATTCAATCCCATGATTAGCCAATCATTTAAATTTACATAAATTTATATAAAAATGTAGAGCAGAAATTTGGTTGACTCTTATTGCGCAAAAAACGTTAAAACTTCGACACTCTTGAAATTGACCATCTCTTAATACATGGGGTTTTTCTTGACTCCAGTAGTGAAAATTACTTCTATTATTTCATTTTTAGTGAACTTCGCTTCATCACACATATTACATTTTTAAGAAAATCATTATCTTCTTGGCACCGTATTCTCACTGTTAAAATTAGATTTATACTCTTTTCGTTTACTAATACAAATTAATTACTATTTTGGTGAACCTCGTATACACTTGGTTAAATTATTGGGCATATAAATTGAAATTCATGTTTTATCTTTAATATAGCGTAAGTTGTATATACGTAATTTATTTTCTAGGCACTATGAAAATTATTTTACAACAAATTCGTTTCATTATTAGTTACCAATTAATCTGCTTTAGAAAATTCTGTATTTTAAATTTTACATTTAACACATTCGAATTAAATCAAAAGTCCTTGGTTAAATTCGACAACCATTTGGTATATGCAAGGTTTATCTATCGATACCCTTTCTATGTTATCAGCTTATAGCCACATGTGCATATGTTCGTTTCTTTTTTTTCAATAATCTCTGTATGCATAAAGGGTTAGTTTTTCTTGGTGCTCCTGTAACATCTAACTATCGGTATGTATTTCGCTGATTTTCTAATTAACATTATTTATAGTAGTTATTTTGTATTTATTAGTTTACCGCTGAGGACTACGATCCGCCAGGCGTTGCTATTAACATACTACAATCTTATGGATGCTGATTGCTACTCCTAGCCTCAAAATAAGGTCGTGCACTTATGTTTTTTTATTACTTCGCATTATGTAGCTCAACCTGCAGCGCTCGGTGAACGCCGATTATTCAATTTAATAATTACTTTCTATAAATAAGCTAATATGTATATAGTTTACAATTTTGTTGAATCTTTATCAAATTATCTTCGCCACATATGAAGTCCTACTTACGTTCTTTACGTTTTAACTTGTAACTTATAACATGTATAATATTTAGTCACATAAATTATAATATATTAAATTTGTACTACTCACTGTAAAGTAACGCCGTCTAATTCAATATTAATTTAATTTGCTTTTGCTATTCATTTTAGATATGCTATAAACTTTACTTTGCAATCTTCCACTATCATAAAGTTGTTGTTTATTTTTAATTAATTTAAGATCCAGTTAATTGAGTGGATATACATGCATATGCTTGGTTTATTCTCGAGAACGAAATCGTCGTAAATGGACCATCAGTCAAATTGTTTTTAGGAAATATTTGTTTTATTACTTTCGCTGATAGTGTATTATGACTTAGTAACGCCTTGTTTCTCATTTAGCATTAATTTGCTGCTTTTCATTCGCTTGCGTCTAAGTAAGACGTAGTTACTATTTAGATTCATATTTTAGCATCTGATATACAAGGTACGTTCGATTAATTACTATATTTTGCATTAGACTTAATCCTTAAAAGGCAAATTCAGTAACTTTTGCTTGGTGTATGCGTCCCTTCGGGGCATAAATTTCACTTTGTTGTATTATCCGTACTCAAACCTTTTTGTTGTATTGCAATACTTTTTTTATTGGTCTATTTCGCCAATTTGGTGGAATAAATACTGTTGTTAACTATAAAATTTGAATTATTTTCGACGAAGAGCATTGTCCAACCCTTTTCCAGCCAGGTGGAACTTCTGGCTGCTGTACCAACGGTACAGTTTGAGGAACTTCAGGGTAGAGTAAGTACACCACACGACTTGTCGTTCAGGTGTGTGCTGCCTCTGCGATTCTGCGTACGACTGACGCCGATTTATATCCTTTTTACTTTGTTGGAAGCTGACCTACGTTGTGCTAACCTCAACCTCTCTCCGGCATCCAACGAACCAGCTGGCACAACCGAATCTTACGACGTTGAGAGTAGACTCACAATCGCGTTCCACATCGTAGTATTGTTATTAGTTCTGCAAAATTCACCTTTTTTTCAAAGTGTGTAACCGTTCAGTCATGTATTCCGGGTGGAATCTATATTTTTGCAAAATTCTGTGAATAGATTTAGCTAAGTTCGGAAGCTTAGGAATAAGCTTTATAGTAACGAAGAACATTCATTTCGTTATCACTATTGTCAACCAAGGGTTTTTCTCTGGTCACTAGCTTTAAAGGAACTAAACCTCTTTAAATTATTCATTATTCTCTTCACCGTATCACGTGTTGGTCTTGGCACATCTGGAAACCTTCTAGAAAATGTATCACACGTCTAGTAAACACTTTATCCCTCATGTATCAAATTCAAATAATCTTCAGTACTAAATTCTAATCTTGCCATATTTTCACTAATTTAAAAATCTTATTTATCTCAATAGTTGGCAATTGCTGAAAGTACATTTTCTTTCGAAACAATATCCAAATATTAGAGTACAGTATCAAATCAAAATGACACAATTAATGCAGTAACGCATGCTTGATATCAAATTTTATGTATTATCTCAGTTATGACTAAAATTTGAAGTAGGGAAGCGTGAACAAACTCGCCTTTATTTTTGATATAGAATTCATTGAAAATTAAACAAATAGAGGTTGCTATTTAAAACAAATACGTTATTCACATTTTGTTAACTTTAAGTTTGTAGTTTTGGTGAACACCCTGTATATTATTTACGAAATGCAATTATCAGAGGTAATAAGCTGAGATATAGGTAATAAATACTCATCAACTGTTTGAGGTTTAATGCATTAATTAACTAACCAATAAAGATTTTATAGCCACTGGTATCTGTCATTTTTTTGCAAGAAAACTGAGTATCTCAAAAACAGCTCAATTTGGTTATAGAGTTGATTACAATAACTGGCATTACAATTTAGTGATCTATTAGAAAATAGAAAAATATATAGGGTATTCTATTTAAAGTAACGAAGTTTTTGATAATTTTTGGTATAACCGAAAGCACTATACAGTTAAAAATATTTATTTGCGAAGAGCATAGTCGGGAACCACCAAGCGGATATTTTTATAATAGTATTTTAAATAGTTTTTGACAAACAAATAGTGTAAGCTCGTTCTGTATAGTAATGCAATTTAAATATACGACAAATGTGACCAGTTGATAAAAAAATGTTATATTCATAGTATTTAAGAGGGTAATTTGTTGAATCCAAAAAAATTCAAATTCGATAAATTGTGTGTCCAATTAAAATTAAAGCGTATAATAGTAGTTCTTGCCTAGAACACGTATTCTTACTTAGGTGTTCATAATAATTTCGTGTTAAATTTTAGTTAATTTAGGCTCATTTGTACCATTCTCGCTTAGATCTAAGCTTTGGTTAAATTTTGTAATAATGACTGTCACCACAATTATTTTTATGGCAATAAAGCAAAGTTTAATTTAAACGTATATGGTGCAAATAGCTCTTAAAGATTTAGTCAGTATAAAAGTAAATGGAACTATTCAGGTCATATAAAATGTTATTTATGTGATATGCCACTAAAGCAAGCTTTAAATAAAACGTTTCCTGTCGTGGGTAGGTAATAGATAACACAGCTTCATATTAGACTTTAATAAGTACTGCTTTTTGCACATTTCACTGTAATTACATCTACAGTTTTTGATAGAATCGTCTATCCATCATCAGCTAAGGTTTAAGTAAACCGATATGTTTAATGTTTCTGAATTCTTATGGCAATATTATACAAGTAACTGTTATAGTAATAACTATAACTAGAAGATTTAATTATGGTAAATATAGAGGAAATTAATAATATCTCATTTTATGCCATGTTTTATATATATATATATATATATATATATATATATATATATATAT
>JAHWXV010989552.1:0-10462 GCA_024586415.1 Phrixothrix hirtus | reverse complement strand
TAAAGGAACAGCGCGTGAATCACGTAGAGAATGATAGAAACTGAATTATGGTACAAATCCTAAGGCGGAACATATCGAAAACTCATTGGGATATGACAGATGCTGTCCTATGAGATTTCAAACATATTTTTCAATAAGTTCACCAGCCCCAGACAGTGAACTTGAATTGGATAAAGCTTTCAAGGTCACAATAAATAATACTGAATCAAAAGGATTTACGCATATTTTTAGTTACTACAACTCGTACAAGGATATTTTAAATCCTTAAAATTTGTAAGATAGTCTTTGAACTAGTATAGATTACTCATAGATGCAATCAGTCAAAAACTAAACATTAAAACCTCTAATAAGCATTCCAATACTGTGGGACAGTAGAATTATTTTAAATATAGAACATGGGCTGGCAGCTCCGCCAACATACCTGAACATGTCACACATTTATTCAACGCAAATAGAAACAATTGGCTTATCCTGTGTTTAATACATTTACACATTTATAGATAGTTACCTACACAATAACTAAAGATTACCTTAATTATGGGTTCATAATTTTCAGGTTAACTATAAGTTAGCTAGAAATATTTTCAGCAACAGTATAAATCCTCAATTAAATTTCTTTTACAAATTGGATTAACGTAATATTTTTAAAAAATCAGCAATGCCCGTTCGTTAACTTAAGGGCCCACGTTTAATACCAATTTACAAATTTCATTCGTAACTTGTAGTAACTTCTTGCCAAATCTGCACACGGGCTTTCAATTTTTAAATTTTTTTAAAGATAAACAAATGCGTAAAGCCCTACGTATTACTTTTAAATAATTTTGAAAAATTATTTTTGATTTTGTTGCAATTAATCTTGACTACTAAAACTGAGCTTTGTGCTATGTATAAGCCTGTTTAATGAGGGTAAAGGAATAACCTAACAAGGAAATATACAAATGCTTTATATTCTGAATGACTAAAGCTGGCAGTGTTGCATAAAAATAGATAAATGAGTAAATCAATTTGAAAAGAACTAAACATTTACAATTAAATTATTCCTTTTTCTAAAATAAATGTAGAAATAAGTCACATTCAGAATATGATGCTGATTAACGTCAGAATGACGTTAATAATTAAAAGTCGCGTCCAACTTTTCACAAATGTTTAAATCTCATTTATCGTCATTCACATACTTTAATGGCTATCTTTTTAAGGTTGATGTACTAATACTCACAATTCTTTATTACCTATTTTTATTAGAACAAGCGAATTTAATGGCGTGTTTTCAATTCTGAACATTCTTTACCTATGATATCAGACTCAATATACCTAGAATTGACTATTATATCGTTACCGTAGATTTAAATAGTTTTTATACAATTTTTATAAACAAATTCCAATACTTTGATGTAAATGTTATTAATAAGCAGCAAATTCAGTGTCATTATGGATGTTGAATGTGGGAACATACGCTAGAAAAGAAAAAGTAGTTGGCAAAAACTTAGATGCACTTGCATCTTTATGCGATTAGTTATTTTGTGACGTTTGGGATCTAACAAAATTGAGTCCTAAAACTGGTAATGTTTGATATAGAGTTTTCATACACAAGGTGCATCAAACTCCTTTATTTAATTTTAAGCGAAGCCATGCCAGAAAATATTAATGAAAATAAGGCATAAACATTTCATGAATAGTCTAAGAATTTAAGGATGCATGGGTGGTGTTGGAATCTCAGATTTCCAGTTCTGACAAACGACAGGACATCCATGGAACCTTCTAGCAGTACAAAATGTTTTAAATTATTGTAGGAAGTTATGACAATTAATACTCTACTATAAAGCCGTTCAGGTGATTCAGAGACGTTCTACATTTCACGGCACGTGGGAATATTATTTGTCGTTATTTTTCTAACATATAATAGAAAGGCATTGTATTATGTGCAGAGTATTCTAAGAAAACGTTTTTATATTATTTTATCGGCATTCCACAAGTCCTCAAAACTCACTTCCTTCTACAGTGTCCCGAAATAAGTGAAGTCCCGCAAACTGTGAGTACCTATGACCTGTAGAACTAAATTTGCTTATGAATTTTTTTCAAAAGCGTAGGTTTAGAAATATTAAGAATTATAGTATTAAGTACAACTCTGAAGTGCGCGTTGTGCCGTATATTGATGTGTATTACTCATTGGTTATCGTGAATTAATAACAAGTGTTTGTTTCTAAAAATATTTATTCCAGAAGATAACATTAAAAGGATTGGATGTTACTTTACCTGACGTATTTTGGAGTAGTACTACTCAATCTAGCTATAAGCGAAAAACTTAAAAATCATTTCTGCAAAGAAAAATAAATAAAGATAAAGTGTATTTTGAGTTGCTCTTTTTGTTTACAACTGTAATTTTTAGGGAATAATATTATGCTGATCGGCGTAAAATGAATCGCTTATCCCGTTTTAGAACATCTCCATTGAACACGTTACAAATTTTAAAACAAAATTAATTGAATTAATTTCATATCTAACATTTAAGATAAAACAATTTAGAATCTTGTGTTTTTAACAAATAATTTAGCTAGTAAGGAATAAAACAATCAATACGTTTAAAAATTAGATATTAAGGTGTAACAGCTGACTTAAAATCAGTTTATTATTTCAAACAAAATAAACGACACCAAAGAACTTTGATAGGTTATATTACTACAAATATGTCCTACGAAGACATTGCGTGTTTTTATAAGCATATCAAATTCCTGTAGTACGTGTTGCTTACCATCGTTCCATTCATAATTTCTTTTAGTTGGTAGATAGGATTGTATATACAGCAAATTATATCATTTACATTTTCAAAATTTAAATACAGTTTTGAAAAAAATGGCAAGAAAACTGTGCTCTACAGATCATAAGAAATCTACAGTTTATGCACGGTCACTTGTTTTTGCGATACCCTGTATATGAAAAAGTCTTTTTAATACAAATGATCAATTTTAGTATTTTCTTATTTCAAGTATTTTCCAATTGGCTGTTTCTGTCAAGAATATTTTTCAAACAGCGAGAATAAAAAATTTCTAATAAGGATTTTGTTACTTATTGTAGCATTAACAAGCAGTACTTAAGGTAATTCTTTAGAAGTTTGAAAACTTCCCAATTCTAAGATTAGTTTTTTATTAGAAATTTAGATTTAGTTTACATTACTAGATGATTAACACAGTTTTGAATTCCTTTGTTTAAATAAAAATTTTGTATCAATAATAAAACTGTTTAAATTTAAAAACATAAAATATGCTTTAAAGAAAACTGAAACTGTTTTTGTGTTTCCAAAAGGTTTGGTTGGCTTTGCTATGAGGGCAGGCCGTATACAATTGGTGGATCCTTATAGAAGGACAAAAGCCGTGACCCGTTGTCCTGTCGGCAGTTCCTTCTGAGAACACAAGTGACTGGATGTTCTATTACTAAAAATTGAGACAACTTTCATTGAATGAATGCTTCTTTCGTTATTATATTTGTATTGCCTATTAAAATGTAATAAACTAACGCAGTTTTCCCTTAATTTAAGTAAGTTTTAAATGCAAAATAGCCCTTTTTAAAAAATATATTTCTCAATTGCAATTGGCCCCATAGCCGTAAGACCGCTTCACTAGACCAAAACTGTCAAATATAAGAAAAAAAATTGTATTTATTACAATAAACTAGCAAATCTTGTATCAATATAAATCGTAAGTAATTAATCACGTGCCATATTTTCTATTTAATTCTTGACAGCCTAACCTGATAAGTCTTAAGGCTACGAAACCGGTCGCAATATAGAAATATAGAATGAGGAAAAGACATTTTCCATTTCTATATTTTCAGTGTTGAGACTAGGAACTGCGTATTCTATATAACATAGAAAAGTGTAACATAATGGAAAATATTACATTTTTAAGGCAAATTTTGTCAAAGGAGAATTTTAAAATCCATCGATACGTAAAAACAAAATTTTTAATTGAAAATTAAAACGATGTCCACTTTATCAAATTTGATCTAATAAGAAACTTGAGTCATTCAAAATTGTTGAAATTTTAGCGTATAAGCGAGTGAAAATTCCTTTAGTTTATACCAAAAATAGCAGTGGGATTATTAATAACGAAAAGGTATTTTTTGTTTGTAAAAAGTACTATCGTTTAAATTTCCAAGTGTGTTAGGCTATGACTACCCATATTTAAAGTATCCATCAAAAGGTTATAGCCTACCCTAATTGGAAATTTAAACGATTGCAGGTTATAATAAATATCAGGTTAATGTTTCTGTCCTGCTGAAGGTGAAATTTTAAAAAAAGTAGATTACATAAATATTGTTCGGTAAAGTATTTCAAGGACTTATTTCAATAAACTGTTTATTGTTTTGTGGTTTACAATTGTGCAGCCCTAATAATTTAGATTTTTAAAAAATATTTACTTGAAATATCTGGAATTTGTTATTGTTCCCACCGAAGGTTTCAAATTTGTGACATTTTTTATATTACATAAGTATTACGGAAATGTTCAAATAAACTTCTCTAAAAAAAAGCTGTTATATATAAATTTATAATTTTAATAGCAGGAAACGTTGTAGGGTATTTTAAAATGTATGAATGTATGTATGAATGCATAAATGGTGAATCACGTTAATTCATTAAATGCTAAATGATTCCCAATGTAAAATGTAATGTACGACATCTGAAGTGTATGAGTATTATGAGGCACCTGTTAAAATGTAAATGATTTAACAAAAACTAAACATTTAAAAGTTTTGTTTGCAAGATCGTTAAAATAGAAACGATTTTTGGCTGGGTGACTGAGAATTTTTAACCTGACAGCAGCGGTGCGCCTAGCAGAGCTAATATTTTAATTAAATAAACTTATTCACCAATGAACGGACTTTGGAACTTTTAAAAGCACTTAAAAAATGTTTTGATTAATCCGTCTATGTAACAAGTTCTTATGTAACCTTTGAAATACTTGAACTTGGGAAAAGCGACTTTTCTGTCGGATTTCTCAATAAATAAGTTACTGAAATAAATAACCTTGGCAGCTGCTCTTGTTCAATAGATAATATAAATCAATCGTCAAACTTTTGAACTTTTAATATAGTAATAATATTGAAATTTTAAAGTAGTTGTTAGAAAATTTATCATAATACATACCTGTGTTACTCCGGTACTCGCCAATATAGCGCCTTGTCAAATATCTTACAGTCAACGCTGAAACAATAAAAATAAATAAATCAACATTTTTTTGGATATACAAGTTAAAGCATTACACAACGATCTTTTGAAATTCATTGTAAATATTGTGTCACCTGTTGTGTATTGTCTTATATTAATCTCTACAATGAAATTTGTTTTAGATATTTACATTGTTATATATCACGTCATTTTGTTAATCCTCTAAAGAACAATAAGATATCATATTTTATATAGGCTTCCTGAACGAATTAAAATGTAATGGAAATATCTTTTAACAACTGCGCCGAACTGTTTCCTGGATATCTATAAAATGTTATACCGGAAGTGTTTGACAAACTATGTCAAATAAGCGCAAATTAACGTAAACACAAACGTCTAAATTCAATTTTCTCCTAAGAATTCTCTTTAGCTAAAAATAATTATTCATCTTGGATTAGACTTCTGTTTAATCCTACAGGACGACAGAAAAATTAAAACTATATTTTAGTTTAATATTTTCATAGCCAAAAATTAATGTTTTAACAAATGAAGCAAAGTTAAACTTTCACAATCGGTTTAAGAATATCTCAACACGATTTTATTTGGCACAATAAAACATGGGATTTTCTAAATGACACCTCGACTTGAACCGTCTCAAAATATATCTGAATACTAAATACCTATCAAACTAATAGAATTGAATTGATTTTAAGTATTTCATAATCTTATTTACTTTTCAAATTGTAATTTACTTACACTTGTGGAAGTTGGTTTATAAAAGCTGAATAGTTCTAGCTTTTTAAAATTTTTTTAATGTTTAAATGAGCATATCCCAAAGTTTTTAAACAATGAGGCCAAGGTTTTATAAATTTGAAAATTGTAGAGTACATAGATTTAAAATAAAAGAACATCTGTTCAATTTTTTCGAAAAATTTCAAATCTATTTTTATTTCTCAATAGTGTTGCAATGTCAAAAAATATTTTTACGAATTCATGCAGAAAAAATGAAACCCAGTATATCATAATCCGAAAATACGTAAAGTTAAGGAAACCCTGAAAAGGCACCTGCAAAGTTTGACGTTCTAAGCTGTTAGTTAAAGAATGACCACTTGTATAAAACCATGCTAAACGTGTCTGGTGATTCACCAGAGATTCTTATGTTTATCAACATATTTATTGGGCCATTACCCACTCTGGAATTTTACTGCTTTGATATTAATATTCGGAAATTCAAATGTATAAAGTTTTTCCAACAGATATTTAACTGTAAAAGAGTTTGCCCTACATTTTTTCGTAATTGAAGTAAATCGAATTTTATCCTTTATAGAACCAAAGTGCTTTTTATGTAAGCTTTTAAAACACAATATAATTTAAAATAAAACGCAATAGTAGCTTAATGGATCTTTTACCTGATTTTCCGACATTTGACTTTCCAATAACAGCAAGGCGAACCTTAGGCATGTTGCCTTTGTCGTCGGCCCTCATTATCTGAAAAGATGGTTTTAAATTAAATTTCATATTAAACATAATTTAAACGTTACAGAATATTTTTTATAATAATTGATAAGAAAATATATCTAAAGTTAAAGAATGAATAATCAAGTTTTAAGTGCCAAGAAAGTAAAATTTTATAAATGCATTTTAATGCAAAAAGTATTCTCCAAACAACAAGAGATTTTAAAATGGCGCCACTCTTTAATTTATATGTGAGACTCTAAACTGCCAACAACGTGGTATTTAGTCTAAAGCTATTTGTTTAAAGCATCTTGACAAATTGCTGTTTTATTCTACCGAAAAATGTTAGTACTTATTAATTTTGGTGATCATGAGCTGAACTTGCATTTTACAACTTATAATTTTAAAAGTAGCTATTTTCTTCTGTAATACACTTTAGTTTTGAATAACGCAGAATTTTTTTGAATGCTACATTAATATATACACATGTACATCACAAAATATATACATATAACAGAGTAATGTTATACTAATTTACAAGAGTCCATCCTATGCAATAGCACAGAAGACGCATGGTCCGATAACGTAAAGAACCACTTGCTTTAAATCAAAATTTTTAATTCAGAATTTTGTGTGCTGATACATTTGTAATATTTGAACCCCAAAAAATATTTTCTGCCTTTTTTAAAGATGTCGTTTACGTAAAAACGTATACCTATCGTATACCTAAACGTGGCAGATAAATTTGTCTACGGATAAATTACATAAATTAAGCTTAAGAAGCTTTTTAAACAATGGTTTGTTTGCAGATTGCATACAGATATTAGATAAAATTAATCAGTCATCATATTATCTTTTGCGATAATAATTGTTTGTTATATGAAAATTTTCAGTGTAATTAATTTCAGCACGTGTAAATATTTTTTTATTTACTCAAAAACATTAATTTAACATTAAAGTGTTAGAAATTAGAAGTACGAGATGTTTAGCAAAAATAATTTCAGACAACCTAGTGTAGTCGTTTATAATTTATTGTCCATAACATAGTTGGCATTGATTGACAAATGCAAAAAGATGTTTTCTAAACAATTATTGGTGGACCTCAAATTTCGTTTATCAATTTTTTTGATTTAAAAGTTAATTCTCTCGTGGTGTTTGTACTTTTCTAAATATGGATAAGATTGAAAAGAAAAAACCAACAAAACACACGTACAAAAAGAGTTTGGCGCCGCAATAAATTTTAAGAACATTACTGAAGAGTTAAATAACTCAACTTTTATAGCATATTCTTAAAAACTGCTCAAGAGATTTTAAATTTGTAAGAGAGTTCTGTAAACATCAGGTGCGGAATCGCCGACAACTATCATTTCCAAGTAAAATATTGATGTGGTCTCTAATATTATTTAATAATCGAAGGATTGTCATCAAATTTATAGTCGAGATATGCGGGTTTTCCGTAGGCGGCGTAGAAATTCTTTGCACAATGAACTGTGGTTTGACAGAAATGCTAAGGTCATCGCTGTGATTAATTTGGCAACTAGCGAATCCTTACAAAAATTTGTAACGGTATATGAACCTTAACCCATCACTTTGGTCTGGAGTCAAAACATTAAAATATGGAATGGCAGCAGAAGTAATATTTGGACTTTAGCCGGAATGATAACGGTAATATTTTTTTGTGATTCTGAAGGAATACTTTTTATCGATCATTTAATAAGGGGATGCACCATAGCAGGTTAACATTATACAAAACTAATGACAAAGATACACGAAGAGATCTACAAGATGAAAAAGAAGTTGAGGTTCACAACAACCATGTTTTCGCGGTGCTATTCATTATGTTTATTTTGAAATTTTTGAAGAACTCCTTCATTTCTAAGCGGCTACCATCTATTCTCTAAATTAAAAGAACATCGTCGGCATCCATAGTTTTCGGACGACGAATGTGCGATGATTGCAACAAGTGGGTGACTTGCAGAATAGAAATAAAACTTTTCCCAAAGGCATTTAAGTAATTCAGCATCGATACAAAGTATTAATCTATAAGGACTATGTTGAAAAATAAAATGCATTTCGACTTCTCACATATTTCCTTATATGTATGGACAATAATTGGTGAATCGCCCTCGTGGTTAGTTTTAACTCAAATAGGCTACTCATTTGCAAAAATAGTACTAGCTAACTTCAGCATCTTTCGAAATTCTTTTACATTCTACAATTTAGTTATGCTGAACATACCTTAAAGAAATGAGGTCCCTGGGAAGAATATTTTTAGCGCTCCAGAATTAAATAATGGAACCTTATTTGCGTTTGGGTATGATCGATACTATATTTTAGGTTGGTAAAGGCCAGTTTTGTTTATTTAAAATTAAATACTGACATTATAGCTTATGATTTCCCAGGTGTGTATGTTGCGTAGTGATACCAAGAAACAGTTTAAATAAAATTATTTGAAGATTGATATCTTCAATAGTGTTATAATTCCTCTATAGGTAGCTATGCTTCATCATTTCAGTAAACAAGGAATTTAATATTTAAAGCAGCATTGATCCTTTCTTTACTTTTTTCTTACAAGTAAAGTTTCAGTTATTTTCTAAATATAATAATTCTAATTGATGACCTTATAGCCTATTTTTCACATCTTTCAGAACAAAACTGTTACATTTTTGAAGAGTTACATTTAAATGTGAGTATACCAAATTCTGTGTTTAATAATACTCAGTTGCTTAGCTTAAAAGATCGCCTCAAGAGTTTAATAACGCTGAAGGTGACGCAGTAAGCAATTTCTAAAGCATATCGACACATTGCAATGAATTATGAATAACATTGTATTTATTGGTGGAAATAGTCCACTAGGAAACACATGAAAACTATCCCATTCTATCCACATAATGAAGAAAAAACTATAGATACTTTGCTTGGTCCCCATAAATTAAAACGTTCACTGAAATCATGAACCAAAGTTCGAAGAATTCTCACTTAAGCTATCAATGAAACGCCTCTTCCTTCGCGGCAACTCCTAGTAAGGATTTCTCAAAGTTTTCTTTATTTTTTCATCCAAACTTTTACATTGATGAAAAGTTTATACCAACAAAAATATTTTCCTGAAACTTTGCGTAGAAAGCGTTTAATTAATTATTTGGCTAATTTTTATTTAATGTTAGCAAACGACGATCGAATCTCAGAGTAATTGGCGCACACTGACAAAAATATCTTTAAACTGACTAGTTTGGCAAGAATAATTTTTTACAAATGATTTTCACTGATTTTTGACAACCACACGATCCCAGATTCTCCAA
Source organism: Phrixothrix hirtus (assembly GCA_024586415.1). Taxonomy (NCBI): domain Eukaryota; kingdom Metazoa; phylum Arthropoda; class Insecta; order Coleoptera; family Phengodidae; genus Phrixothrix; species Phrixothrix hirtus. The sequence goes on along the minus strand of JAHWXV010989552.1, from coordinate 547 downwards.
ATCCTATTCAGGTGTGGAGCTGTACCCTCAATTTGCAGGTGTAGGCTTCACTTATTGCTATCCATGTCCTACCAAACCCATATTTGCCTCTATTGTTTTTAACTTCCATTCATAGTCCAAGATGGGTTTCTGCTACCCCTGCAGCTCAATATTCCTTTCACATTTCATTAAGATTATCTTCAAATGCTGACTTTAAGCATCTTTGACAATTGATGGAGCTCAATTCATCTTTGACACAATGGTTTTCTACAACCCGTTTTGCAATTCCATGACATTTTTGTAAACGGTGTCGGAGTGGGTGCATCAGTTATATAAGTAAGAATTCATCCAACACCACTGTGTGAAGGTTCAACTTTGTTGTAAATGATAATCATATACTAGAATATATTGATTAACATGGATATTTGCACTCAAGAGAATATTTAAAATAAAAGAATTTGAATAAGTTCATCCAGATATATATATATATATATATATATATATATAATAGAACGAATTTCTTGTTAATTTAATAAAAATTTATCGACTGGTTTTTGATAAAACATGA
>JAHWXV010989545.1:0-10460 GCA_024586415.1 Phrixothrix hirtus | reverse complement strand
ATTTGTGAAAAATATGCATTTCATTATAAAATTTACAAAATATGCAAAAAATGCATATATATGCACTTTGCATATATTCCGCCCCCTAGTTATGATAATTTCTGAATACAACTTTTAGTTTTGAGAGAAATACGGTTTACATCTTCAGCATAATTTCATAATAGAGCGAAAATGGTAAAAGACGGCTGTGCCTTTTAGTTGGTACAAACGATTGGAAATTGAAAAAATAAATTGTTATTATGGAAATTCAATTAATTCGTGTAGTTTTAAAAATCTTAAAAGTTGAGCGATTAATTCCAGTGCTAATAGGAAGGCTTGAATTTTTGAAAATAAGAAGAAAATAAGGTAATTGATTCCGCAAAAGCAATCACAGTTAATGAAAAGATTTTATTAATACTGACACAATTTTACCACTACAAATCAGTAAACACGAAATATTTAACTTTATAAATGCATTTAAACGAGGCCTAAGTGGTTTTCCGTTTAAGACATAAAATCGGTAAAAATGGAAGATTCTTGAAATATACCTAAATTCGATTGTGTACATAATAATTGCGTGATTCCCAGTAATATCCATTTTACAAGAAAAACACCGATTCTTCAGTGGTTTGACAAAAATGTGAAAAAACCTGTTAAAGGAATGCCTTCCGTACTTTATAGGATGTCGAGCTACCGTTGGCGTCAAAGATAGTGGATTAGAGAATTTTACGCCGTTCTTCATGTACCAAGATTCAGCAGGCGAATAACTAATCGATTTCAGAGGCTCTATGGTGTTGGGTCCAGATAAGAGAAACGTCCTTAGTATACTCATAAAGACACAATTTGGCTACACCATCTGTATGCTTCGGGACCTTAGCATTCCTTGCACCATGAGATGGAAATAGTCGCCTAAAATGTCTCTACTGACATTGACTGAACCTCCACCTTAGTAGGAGTAAGCCTTTGCCATAAAGTACAAACGTAAACCTATGGTGTGGTTGGAAATAGTGAAAGAGCGATTCATCAGACTAGATGACGTTATTCCACTGATTGGCAGTTCACAATTTGTGGGTGTTGCTGCTTGGCATTGGCCTGGTTCACCTGAATTTAGCAGATGCAGCCCACGTATGACATCGTACTTGTGGAATTTTCTCCTCACTGATCTTGAAGATACGGAATTGGGAAGACACAAGTTCGGTTCACAAGTCACTTTTACAGCATTTGTTTTCTTATTCTTAGTCACAAACCTCCTAAATGTTCTTCTGCCTTATCATCAAATTTATACTCATCCATACTAGCGTTGATGACAATAGTATCAATCAATAGTATCATGACATTGGATATAGTCGCAATACGTCAGATTGTTTTTCAAAGCCAAAAGCAAAACAAATTTTTTAATAATTGAAATTTTCAAATTTGGAATGTTATATGCAAGTTACATATTATTAGAAAGGTAATTCCAAGGCCTATGGTATGAGTTGAAAATTCAAAATGGCCACCATAAGAAAACAAAAGGAGTCGTAGACAATTCAAAAACAATAGACGATCGGGACTAGAAGATTACATAAAAATATTCTTCTTTAAGATGTACCTAAATAATGTATACCTAAGCGTAATGCTTAAATATTAATATTTACCATGCAATTTAACAAAGAAGAAACCGACAAATTCTAGTTTTTTTTAAATATTTAGGTAACTAAGACACAGATTAAATTGCAAACCATATTCGAATTTAGCATAAAATTTCTAAAGATATCTCTAATTTAATCATTTGGCTACGATTTATAATAACCGAAATGGGTTGAATTTGGAACACATTGTATACTAAATTATTGAAATACTTATAATAAAGTAATTAAAAAGTTCAAAAACTCTAAAATAATTCATTTTTATAAAATACTCACTGGAACACTTTCAATATCCCTAATTGATTTCTTTTCAGAAAATACCTATATTAAAATTATTAGACTGTATCGGATTATAGACGTTAAAATTTAACAACAATAAACATGTACCTAATTTAAAAATAATTATTCTTTATTTACTTTCAAGTTAAAGTAGGTACAACAAATATAAGTTAGTGTCTTCTATAAAGAGAATGTAGAAAATGGCGTAACAACGCCAATTACTTATCTTTATTAGTCTGTCTTATAACGCTTTTCTTTGGTTACCTCAAATAACTGCAACACATAAATTTAAATTGATATTGATGCTAAATGAGGAAATATAATTATATTCATAATTAATAAGCGAACGGTTCACATTTTAGATTTTCTAATTTTTATCGAGATATGATTTAAAAAAAGGTTGTGCTTGAGTATTCAGTTTAATCGCAACATGCTCAAACTTAATAAAATAAAACAGAAATTTAATGCTTATGTAATGCGAGTAACTCTGAAGGATTTGTGAAATTCATGTAAGTCTGCAGCTGTCTTTGATTATTATAAATTATGTGTCTTACCAAATCTTCTTTTATAGCTCCGTTGCAAAAATGTCATAATAATAATTAATAAATAGCTATACAGAAATATCAGATATGCTTTATACGGGATTGTATAAATAAGTAAATGCAAATATGTTTCAATTTTCAGATATGAAAGTAAACAACTACACTAATCAAATTAATACGAGCGGTGTTAATTTTTAAATTTAAAATATTCATTTTACTTACATTCTACAACAGTATTTCACAACCTTTTTGCAACGCGACAAAACATATTGTTTGTAGTTGTACTGCGATCCTATTATTTATAGCATAAAATTTAGAAAAAAATCGTTGTACATCAGATTAATTTGATAATGCATATAATGAACAAATGATCTTTGTCTTTCATTTCGTATTTGGAAATCTAACACATCACTTGTGTACAAGATGGAACAAAAATTATTACAGCGAATTATTGAGAATACCAAATGTATGTGTACGAAATTTCAAAAGGATTGGTCTACTTTAATATATCGGTAAACAATACCTAAATACTAAGGTTTCATTTTATTATTTGTATTTAACAACTGCAAAATACAGGGCCAGTGATTTTAAATATAACTGGATGTTTAAAAGTTATGAAAATCAAGCCTACTAAAAATTTATTAAAAATTGTATTATAATACATTAATCACACAGGTCTAATATATAAATACGAACTGAAAATGAAAAACGTGCCTTCCTGAATGAAATACATAATGCGATGAATAATTTTTTAACTCATAGATTAACATATTGACTAGTTAGTAGAACGATAATTGTACAAAGTTATTATTATTCTGGAAAGTAGAGTCTTATCTAGGATGCGTAGTAGTAATATCGCTTTAACGCATGGTGGCATTTATCACTTCGCGACCCATTAAAGTCATACGTTGAGAAGCTGTTCTATTCAGTATCAAACAAGTAATACTCAATTGACAATATTTTGAATTTTTCAGAAACATGCTATTTTTTAACAATTACTAAATATATTTGTTTCAATATCAAAATGGCGGCAAAGATGATGTTGCAAGAAATGCAATATAAAGGTTACTACGAAATTCTCGCTAGAGTACATATAATACCCAAGAAATTTAAGAAAATAACCTACCTGAAACAAATAACGGTTTGCTAAAATTATTTTTGCTTCTCAAAGAAATTCTTTCTTTTACATTTTTAATAATGGCATTAGAACTAAAATAAGAAGCGTGTGATTTATTTAATAACAAACATTCGAGCTACTATCAATGCAATATTAATAACGAATTAACACTAATAGGAAAATAATTACAATATGATATTCCGTATTTTCTTGTTACAATAAATATTATTAATTGTATAATAAAATTATAAATACTTCCTTGCTGTTCTGAAAGTTAGGAAACTACATTTAAATATTTTTCTGATATAAATCTTGCAACTTGAATTAATTCTTCAACATCATTACTTTCAGAAGAATATAAAATTTTTAAAGAACAAGCTGTAATGCCTTCCATTGTTCAAACTACAGAACAGAAATTCAAATTTCAAGTAGATGTTTATCTTAGAAATGTCAGGTTGACAGATAATTACAAGGCTCCTAATTTGCATTGACTACCGGAGACGATGCAAAATAGATTGTCCCAGGAGCGAATTTGTCGGGACTGGTATTCAAGCGGAACGTGCGATCCGTCAATAGAAGCGGAATGTAAAATTTCGTGTGAATATGCAATAAGTGCGCCCTGGTGCATGAAGCGGAACTCACCATTAATCTAGTGCAACAATCCCCGCAATTTCTTCTCTTATGCTTCAAATCTTCTATATTTGAAGACTGGATTGTACAAATACTAGTTTTCAAATGATATCAGCATTAGACTGAGTTAACTCATAGACCATTTCACTGGGACTCGTCTTCATGTCTATCTTTCTAGGAACACCTAGTTCAAAAATTTTCCAACTTCTGCAGCAAATTGAGGCGGTGCAACATTTTGCTGGGACCAAATTCCATTATTTAGAATTTTTTGATTCAGATATAGTGCGACTAATGCTTGTAATAAGTAATCTGCAGAAAATTGAGATAAAGCTGTACGTTCGAAGAATGTTAATGGTACCAGTGCACGCGTTCAGTTTTTGCAGGCATTGCATATATTATTGGTCATTCAATGACGGTTCTCATCTTCCATTTATATATAACGTAGTCTTGTCAATAAATAGTACAAGTTGTTGAAGTCATGGCTTGTATTACACAACGCCTATATTTCGCCACAAAATTTTATTCGGCAATCAAACCCATCCTCAAGCAATTCTTTAACTAATTTAATTTCCGCGGAAGGAATTTTTCATTAATTTCGCCATATTGAGGACAGTTCTATTCAAACTACCTTGTGAGATAGGGGCTTGTTTAGTTGAAGCATACGCTTTTTCTTATAAATCAAGCAAAATAGTCAACAGCTTTTCTTTGGTTTCCACTTTTGGGCGTTCTTCCTTTCCGAAATAGGTTGCGTGCCTCATTTCTCAGAATGACTGCTGAACAGGTTATTTGAGCTTAATTTGGGTATTTGTTGTTAAATAAGATGCAAATGTTTTGTTGTGTTCGAGTTTTACCGTCATAACCAAGCGTTATATAGTAAATATATCGTTTCGCTGTGTTTCAGTTAGTGTCGTTAATTTGTCAAATAATTTTATAATGTTCCACTTATTTTTGGTAGTTTTAATTACGTTCCAATGATTGAATCATTTTTATTTTCCAATTAATGGAAAAAATGGAAGAAAATTAAATGTGACTCAACTAGGGATTTAAATGCGATGTCTGATATTTTCCTATTTTATTGATATCACACACTGTTAATTTTTTGCGTAAAATGTTTCCGATAAAATAAATATCTATTTATTAGCGTGTTTTTCTGAAAAGTAAATGAATTTTTACGTCAGTTATTTGATACTGCGTTAATTAAAGTACCAAAACTTTTTATACATACCCAATATTACCCAAAAATTCATAAAATAAAGCGAATACCGGAAGATCTTCCAAAATAGTATGCTACTAACTTATAATTTATTTCGTGTGGGTGATTTTTGAACATCTTTAATGTTTAATATTTATAGTTAACGGATTATCATTGAATATCAGAGTACCAAAATTATGACAAACATATACGATTTTACTGGACTTTTCTAGTAGTCAATGATTTTTGTCAGATCACTTAAGAATGACAAAGTGTTGCTATTAATGATCAAAAATCAAAAAATGAACCACGCTCAGGATGTTTTGATAAAGATATCGAGCCATCGTGATGAAAAAACAGTCACTATAAAAAATGTTTGTCAAGCGAAAAGCAACGTCAAATCCACAATTATTTATTTCATCGAAAGACTACCTAGATAAAAAATTACTGTAGTAGAATAAGAAAGCTCCATTAGTAACGTATCGATAAACGAAACAGTTATATAAAAAACCAATTTGTAACCAAACTGGACGCCAATGAGCAAATATATAGAATCGGTTGCTTGAATGCCTCAATTACTACGCAATATACAAATCTGTTACTTTTGACCGTAGCCATTAACTAAACATATTAGCCCTGAAATAAATGATTAAGATTATCTATTCTGCAGAAGTAAAAAAATTCGATAGACGGAAAAAGTTGTTATAATAAGACATACTGATAAAGAAATGTGCAAGAACAAGGCATAAAATAATCAAATATTAATTATTAATGTAATAAAGAAGTATTGGCCATCGAATTATTCTAAAATTGTTACGTGACAATTAAAGTAATTTTACAGGGAGGGTAAGCCGAACCAATAATTTCAAATAATTCTCTATAGCTAGCCTTTCACTTCTTCCATAGCAATAAAGATTTACTAACACAGTAAATACAATAGTTTTAATTCTAATAATTAGATCTCAAACATTTAAATACAAAATTTTTGGTGTTGCAGCAACGACAAATTTACGTTAAAGAAAATGAAGGTTTGATCATAAATCGTCGAACCGATAAGTTTGACAAGTAGTATCTTATTGGTGTTTCTAATCTGGGCTACAACAGGTCCCTTCTTTCGGAACCAGTATATTCAAGAACAGTTAAACGCTGTGGTTAAGGAAAGTGGAAGATTTGGATGAAATATACGAATTCTTTTCAAGACACATACTCAGATCTTTATCAAAAAGCCTACACCAATACTTTACCATTTGGATTAACTTTAAATGGTGAACCGTCTACCAGATATTAGGTAGGTTACCTTTTGGTCAATTTCTTTGTAAAAACCAAGCGGTGTCAGTCTAGCGCAACTGGAGGCTGGCTTCTAACTGACTTCAATTAGAGCAACCTTCTGTAATTTGAGTGGGACGGGAAACGAAGAATGTATTTATCTCTATTATTTAATTCTGAGAATTAACGCATAAATATTTTATTTACTAATCAATTCGCATGATAATATTTAAAATAGCATTGCAACATTTATTCAGTGGAAACTTTTAAAGCACAATCCATCAATAGAATAGTTTACAACCAATTTTATTAACCAAAACTTAATGTTGAAGTCATCAGAATTGCTAATATAACTTGAAAGCATTTAAAACAAAGACTAAATCAGTTCTGTTCATGGTGTATGCATAAAATTATCATGAAAATAACAATGTAGGGAAATTCAAGACAATGTAGTCATGCGTACTTTATTATCCGAAAATCCAAAATATCATATGACATTACCTGATTCCATGACACTGTCTTATAACCTATACTACCAAATAACTATCTAGGAATTAAACGTAAAGAGTTTTCTATAAAGTGCGATAGCTCTTAAATTAAAATAAAATAAAAAAAGGTGAATTTGTATATTTGTTTTATTTTGTAGTGTAATCGATGCAATAGAAAATTCCGCGACATTAACCAGACGGTAAAAATAACACGAGTGACGTTTTCTTTCAAACCATCAACAGATTGTGCTTGGTTGAAACAAATGAGCAGTTGCACATGCCTGCGTAAAAAAGTCTAAGGGTAACTAGTCGCAAGATTTTGATAGCCAGATAACCGGTGCGACAGTTTAAGTAGAAATGTGGTATGTGACTCTATCGTATTGGAACTATATCTCAGATAAATTAAATCTATAGAACTCATGCAAGAGAAGTCTAATTACCGATCAGCAATGCTAACCAGTAACAGTCACAGCCACACTTTCTTGAGTTTGAATAAAAACGCTGGCCCATGACTCCTCCAGCCTAAAAACAACGCAAAACTATCTTTTATGGGTACAATGGTCGCTGTAATATTGTTTGAGGATCGATATCTTGCTAAATTTGGCAAATTCGATTATTAGCAGAACTATATATCCAAAAATGAGCTTTGTCGCCGATAATTTTCTTGGTAAAATCAAGTATTGGTTTATGTCTACCCCAAGCGTAATTAGTAAAATTAGGATTCATACGATGGTTGTCTGGCTTTAATTCTTGTAGGGATAAAGACCTGAGCTTTTCCGCAAAATTCGCCGAGAACGTCTTGAAATGGACAAATCTCAGCAACAGTTTCCCTTACTCTTCTTGCGCTAAGTTGGCTTGTTGAAATGTTTTAAAAAACAGTTGAACTAGTTCCTTCAAATTTGTCCACTAAGTGACGAATTGTGAATTCTGTTGCATGATCATGTTGACCATAAATCGAACGAAGTGCAGACGGTGTTGCTCAAATTGAACAAGAACTTTGGTAATAAATTTTAATAATTTCAACGTCGAGTAACTGATGACGCCCTACATCATTGAAAAATTTTTCACTTGAAGCGGAAAGTTCAATAATAAACATGATGACTGCGATAACTGAACGTTTTATCGCTCTCATTAAAAAAACAGCAGGATTTTTAGCTAATTAAAGTTTAAACTACATCTGAAATATTGACCTTGCAAAAGCATTGCAGAGCTTTATAAGTTGCAAAGCTTCTTTATAATTATAAATTATAATTCATTTCTTACAAAACAAATCTGAATAAGTTTAACTTTAGCAAACCTGTGCATTTTAATAGCTTAATCTTCCCAATTTGATCTTATAATTTTATCAGCAGTTATTATCAGACACTTGTTTTCCTTTTTACAGCTCTAATGTTTATAGGCAAAAATCGTATCTGAAAAATTCTTCCAAAACTTCCAAAAACAATTTTTCACAAAAGATTTCGCAAAAAAATTATTTTTGAAAGATACTAATTAATAATTGTTCAAATATTTAGTACGTTTCGAAGCACAACATAGCAAATTTGCGCAAAATCACCATAAAACTTTCTCATATTGTCAACGTTAGTTAAAACTAGGTAATAATATTTTGTAATAAGAGAACTTTCTGGATTACATGTTGTTTTACTATATCAGAATAAAACCTGTAAGCTCATTAAAATTAGGATTTTTCTTTCGTAATTTGTGATAGGTTGGATGTTGGAATTGATTATAGAAGTTCTCGCATCAAACAAATGGATCATAAATGTTACTCGCAGCCTAAAATGAAAGTCGTTTTTAGAATATGGAGGACGTTTTCTGATTTAACAAAACGGTCTACCGCTAGTGCTGGTATCTTTACCAAAGAACTTTGATTTTAAAAAACACCTTAGAAGAAGAATGTGAATTCATTGACCTAAGATATCTACGTTAGCGTTCAAATTTAGCAGTCTGTGATTAGGAAGATTTCATTCAGATAATGAAATGAAAAATATTTTGAAGACTTGCCAAAAGAATTTGTTTCGACAGCATACAGCTACTAGAAAAATGATGTCATTTTTAAGTTTTGTCGTGTATGATCGTTTATTCTTAATAACTCCAGGCTAGTTATAGCAGTTATTTTATGTTGTTTGCAATGCTGAACCAAGAACTTAAAATTTGCTAGCTTACCTTTCCCTAATTACTTTTTTCTAATTGTAGGTATAACAAGGCAATAAAAAATTATAAATAATTGTATGCAGGTTACGCTAGTATAATGTCCTGCCATAGATAACCAAATAAAATATTCCAATTGACAGAATTTCAGTTAAATATTTATTAGCACAACATTATTCTGCTGGCTAAACTGGGCTTTATTATTAAATCACCTGTAGTTTTTCTATGCAACAACTAAATATTTAACTTGAAGATTGCCATACTTTTGTTTTGATAAATAATGTAAAAATTATTTCCATTATTAATAGCAATTATTTACAAACTTGGCTAAGGATAGTATAAGTACAAGCATATGCGTATACACAATGGTTCTAATTATAATAACACAGGAACAGCATCAATTCTTGAACATTTAATAGATTTATGGAGGTATAATTAATAATTTTTAAAAGTAGAACTTAGAATAGCAATTAATAAATTAGGAACTATTAAATATTAGTTATTTTTCATATCTAGTTACCATAATAATGGTAGCATTGTTAATATTAGCTGCAATTAACGCACCTGTTTAAAAGTAATTTGTACTTGGACAGTTAAACATCAGCTGGTATAATTCTACTTAATTAATCATACAACACTATATTTTACTAATCATACGAACACCTTTCTCTCTAAAGAATACAGTAAACAATCATTAAAATACATTTATCTTCGTTATTCGAAAATAACCTTTATGTAGCGACAACAGATTCCTCAAAATATTTTATATAAGTAATACAAAAATATTAAAAATAAGTTAACAAGAAATGTGTTTTTATGTGTGTATATTTACTTAATAAATTACTAATAACAAAATTTCTGTCAAAATTAATGACCATTAATATAACTTTAATGATATTGATTGACATTAATTAATAACTTTATATGAAAACATAATTTATAACTGCTTGTTTTACTATTAGAAGGATATATTCAAGTTATCAATACAAAAATATTTAAAAATCACAGAAAGATAAACTTATCGCTTCACCTTTGACACTATGAACTCACGTGTATCCCAATTCTTATTAAAGTTTCTTAAAATATTTTTATATTAACACCATAATGGCCCTGCAATAAAGTTATGGCCAATTTTATATACATATATATATATATATATATATATATATATATATATATATATATATA
>JAHWXV010989539.1:0-10192 GCA_024586415.1 Phrixothrix hirtus | reverse complement strand
GACTTTACCAGCCAATGGCACCACTTTCGCCTTCTTCGGTGCACTTGAACCAGTTTTGCTGATTGTTTTGATTGATTTTTGGTTTCCGGAGTATAGTGGTGGATCCAAGTCTCATCAGCAGTAATACATCGACGCAGATGTATTACGCTTAAACAGTTTCAAACTTAATTACTCCGAAGACGTGAAACGATTACGTTTTCGGTCCACTGTTAACAAACGCGGCACCCATCATGCAGAACGTTTTTTATATCCAAATCAAGAGGTAAAATTGAAGCCACCGTACCAATCATTTAAAGCCTACACAATGTCACGCACTTTTACTCGACGAACTGCCAACAAAACTATACATTTTTGCTATCATTTCTAGTGTACGGGCATTTTGCGGCTCAGTATCGTGAAATCTTGGATGACCACAACGAAAATCATTAAACCCTTGGGAATCATCTTATTTGATAGAGCAGAGTCTGGATAATTTCTATTATTGCTTTTCCGCACAGATAATTATGCTTAATAAGAATGCGAAAATCACTTTTTCATTCTAGCGAAACTAATGCTCGTACAAGTTGTTTACTTTAAATGGCTGTCAAACATAAACTAATCGGCAGATGTTCTTAAAAATCGGTATGGTGCCATCAGGAGGAACGTACTTTAACAAGTTGAAGAATAGTTAAAAAAATATTAAACGAGTATAAGTTATGTTAGAAAATCAGCAACCTGCCGGGAATGGATTTAGGAACGTCGACTAGAAGTCATTAATTTACGAGAGATCATCAACATTGGGGAAACCAGGAATAGGCCCAAAATCTCTTCACAGATAAGTTCAGGTTTTGCCTCCGATTCCAAGATAGCTGCTAACGGGTATAGTAAAGATGTGGAGTGATGAGCTTAATGCATTCTTTCGTTCCAACGATAACTCTGTCTCATTAAGTAAACACATAATTTGTAGATGGACTGAATTTTTTGTTCGTCACCGTAGAAAGACAATTATTGGTAAATCGGTGTCTTCCGAGTGCAAATAAAACGCCGAAGAGCCAATTTTTTATTTCTCAGTGCACTATTTCGTGGACAACGATTTAATTGATTTGATATCTATTGGGTGGTTAGTCGAGTGTATTATCTTTATGTAAAGGTCATCGGCCACTCAAACTATAATATTGTGCTAGCACACCCCAGAAACTCGGGAATTTTTAGAATGAGTATTGTTAATTTCCTTATACCTGTTAGGATTTTATTAAACATAAGTTTTATTGTCTCGAACAAATAACACAATTTAAAACAATTTATTTAAAATTGAAATAAAAATTAAAACCACATTGTAACAAAATTAGAAACAGCAATAATTGTATAGAATTTTCTAGAACATTTTATAGAACTAAGATAAATGACTCATTACTGTAACTGATATCTAAATAAATTGAAGGTCGCAGCAATGAGTCATGGCATTGGAATTTCTTACATCAGCATTGTGACATTCCTTACTATTCTAGAGTTTTCCCGAATTATCCTTTCTATATAAATAGCTGATTAAATCCTTTAGTTTAGTTTAGCTTAGAATCTTGTATTGTTAAAAGCTTTTATAAATAAATAGAAATATAAATTTTTATTATCAGAGTACTGTCAAATAAATACTAAGTGAATGTGTGTAAATAAATAGCTATAATTTAGTGAATATAAATAAATAATGATAAACAATTAACTAGTTTAATTACATTGATGTCAGGTATCGGATTTGTTATTAAAAGTGTAAACTCACGGACTATTAATAATTAAAGGCTATTTTTAATTATTTTCCATATACCAATAACAAGAAGCAGCGAAAAAATGAAGTCGCTGATGGAACTGTTGCAAAAGATGCAAGACAAAATAGATTTAGATCAAAAAGAATGAAATCCTATCAAACCAAATTGCAGGAGGATATGATATCTATAAATTTAAACCAAAATAAATTGCAAGAAGAAATTACAAACAAATTAAAAGAGAAAATGGTATCGATTAATGCAAATCAAAATAAACTACGAGATGAAATTAAGTCAGGCCAAAATGCAATAAAAGAAGAAATTACAAACCAAAGTAAATTACAAGAAGAAATACGAACAATTACTACAAATCAAAAACTACAGGATGAAATTAAATCAAGTCAAACAGTATTAAAAGAAGAATTTAACTTAAGGCAAATTAAATTGTAAGAAGATTGGACAAATAAATTAACAAAAGATATAGAAAACGTTAATCAATGCGACGTCAATAAAGTTTAAGGAACTAACCAAGAAGTATGATGAATTACGTCAAAAGTTTATCCTCCCGGCTGTAAATAAAGAAGTCAACATGGCGAGACGTACTCTGTTCCTCATAAACAATAAAAAACAAGTAAATGTCAGCAAGTTGATCACTTATTTGTTGTTGGAAACCGTATCCCAAAGCAATAGTAGACACGTTAAAGGACCCACGCACGATGGGAAAACATCTTGAGCTAATTACCATAAACAGTTCGTGGCAGCTGTAACATCAAATGTATGGACCGTTGAAAAAAATCAACTGCCTTAATTGTGGCTCTACATAGAAATGCCCTAGACATTCTACAAACCATACAGGACGATCTGCAGAATTTCGATTACCTGGTTTCACAGTATGGTGAAGAACATCTGTAACAGGTCTACTGTGTCCAGTTAAGCAATCGAGTGCAGAAAATTATAGAGAACCCCCATAGTTATGGCCTAACCGGATGGAGACTTCCGGGAAGGATGTGTAAGAATCTTAGAAACCAACAACATAAATATTGGTTGTGTATTCTAGCCGGAAGTGTTGATCAAGGCCAAGGAAACAACCCCTGCTTGCTTGATAAATGTCAATACCTTCCAAATAATTCTAAAGAAACGTACTGAATTAGGAACATGCAAACTTATCTAACCTAAGGTACGTTGCACAAAAATCAATAAGAAGGTTGTGTCCGCAAAAAATGTATCTAAGATGCATGCCACATTCGAATTCTTAGACAACGGTTTACCCCATGAGCAAAAGAATAAAGCCAACCAATTGATTCACCGATAAGCCGACATATTTGTCATTGATGACGTATTGAAAGGAAAAATAATCGTTGTTACGCACAAATAAATACTGGAGATGCGCAATCAATGCGTTGATGACCAAGGAGGCTGCTTTTATCTAAAGGAGAGCATGCGAAAAAGTTAGTCAAGTACAAGCTCCATGAAGAGATAATAGACCCATCCAACAGTCCTTGGGCATCGCCAGTTGTACTGGTTAAGAAGAAAAATGGTAGCACTAGATTCTGTACGGATTACAGTCGTTTAAATAATGTGACCACAAAGGACAGCGCCCTCTACCCAGAACTGATGACACTTTAGACACGCTTTCCGCTCCAAATGGTTTTCGACCTAGGAGATGAAACGTGGATATTGGCAAGTCCTATGGAACTTGAACACTGAGAAAAGACACCATTCTCCATTGAATCTGGTCTCTAGTAGTTCAAATCATGCCCTTTGGCTTGTGCAATGCACCAGCGACGTTTGAAAGGTTAATGGAATTGATCCAAAAAGAGTTATCTTGACAAACGTGTCTAGTTTACTCGGACGATGTCATTGTTATTGGAAAGTCCTTCGATGAATACCTGAAAAATCTTGTAAAGGCGTTACAATGAGTACGAAGTGCACATTGAAAGCTTAGTCCGAAAATGTACAACTGGTTTCAAAACAAAGTGAAATATTTGGGTCGCGTGGTTTCCAGCTGACCGTGAGAAAATTCAGTCTGTACAAGAATGGCCACAAACAAAAGAAAAATACGAATTACGAAGCTTAATGGGGTTGTGCACTTACTATCGTCGATTTATACGTGGATTTGGAGACATCTCATAACACCTTACAAAATTTACTGACCAAGACCAAATATATTTATGTAACAATAGCTGGCAAGAGTGATTTTAAACACTTAAACGAACTTTGGTAACCGCATCCATACTCGGTTACCCTAGAATGGAGGGAAGATTTGTCTTAGATACCGATCAGCATCGGTGCAGTGCTATCACAAATTCAAGATGAACAAGATATTTTAGCAAAGCGTCGGGGAAACTTGAAAGGAACTGTTGTGTTATACGGAAAACATTGCTGGAGACGATAAAGGCTATTGAACACTTTTACAAATACCCTTATGGGCGGCAATTCTCAATAAGAACTGATCACGCAGCGTCGAAATGGCTACTACAGTTTAAGAATCCAGAAGGCCAATAGTGAGATTGACTGAACGGCTACAGGAGTTTACCTTTGAAGTGAAGCATCGTGCCGGAAAAATCATTGGAGCGCTGATAATTTGTGAAGACGACCTAGCACAGAAGATTGAAAGCACTGTTCTTACTTGGAGTCAAAATTTGAAGAACCACTTGTCAACCGTACTACTATAATCAATGATGACTGGAAATTAGATAATGTCAGGCAAGATTAAAAACGACCTAGATTTGAGGTTGCCATTAAAATGGAAGAATAAAGGTCGAAGATCGGATTAAGAGGAAGTGGCCCCATTGAATTCTATTGTTAAAGCATATTGGGATTCCTTGCAAGTTCAGGGCGACCTTTTGAAAAGAGCCCTAAACAATGATGATGGAAGTGAAAAACGAATCCAGTTGGTGGTTTCAAAAAAATGAGTAGCGAAAGTAATGGGAGTACACAAAATTCTGGAAAAAATCCGTGGTTCGGTTTATCAGATAAACTGCAGTGATGAACTTAAGGAGTGGTGTCGAAAATGTGTAATTTGCACTTAGCTGTCGAATTTTTATATTAAAGAAGGCTTTCCCAAACATTCTTTCCTAAATAGTTTTGATGATACTATCGTGAAAATAGAAAGAGCAATGTTTTACAAACATTTTTCAAATTTTTTTGAAAAACGGAAGAAAAATGTTGACCAAGGCATCCAGCGTGATTGTATTTAGAATTGGAATAAAACCTTAATCATATTACTTTTCTTCCATTTTATGCGACGAACTCTCTTAGAAAGTACTGCATCGAGCTAGGTAACCTTATTATGTATCAAGGATCTCCATTGAGGCTCCTAATTCCGTCTTTTCATATTCATCTTTGCCTCTTCTAGTCCCTACTTTCCATTACTATCTGAAGAGGAGTTTCAGTTACCCTTACAGTAGCTCAACATGGATTTTTATTGATTTCATCGTAGAAAAGCTTCTATTTTGTCAAATTTGAGCTTGGTGTTTTTCGTATGCTGCCTGCAGGAGAGGATTTCAGAATTTGCTCGAACTATTCAATTGCAGTTAAAGAGAAATAATTTGTACAGAAGTATAGCGCAAATTTTCTCTTTAACATCTATCATGGTTCAATACAAATTTAGTGTATGTGTAAGTTTGGTTGCATTTACGTATTATCAAAAAGATACACTTTTTAAATAAAATTATGTATTAGATGATAAAAAATTAGGCAGAGATCCATAATGCATAATTCCTCTTAAAGTCGAATATGTCATGTGTAAGAAATTTAAGAAGTTAATTAATGTAACCAGAAGTAATGAAATTTTAGTAGCAAGATACAGTAGTGTACAGAATAAGGTTACAAATAATCTAAGTGCATTTATGCCATTAACAGGAAACAGGTTAAAAGAATAAAAAATTGTTAGTGATTGAGTGAAAATATTATATAAAAAAAGGTTTCTAGAAAAGTTGTTGGGCTCTAAAAATAAGAATTGTATAAAATTCTGGATATAAGAAAACGAAAATTTAAAAATGAGAAGGAACTGTTTTTTTGTCTAAGTTCTGAGAATAAATAGTTGTATTAAATATTGGATATGAAGAAAAGTGTAATAGATTGGTTATAGAGTATATCATCAAAGAAGAATTGTGCTCAAAAAATCATTTACCGGATATTAATTAATACTAAGGCCCTGTTCTTCCGGAATAACATAATATAACGAAACTAGCTAATTGTTTAGAAATCTTTATTTATATTCACTAAATTATACTTATTTATTTACCCTTATTTACTACCGTGTGGTGCGCCATATCAAGAATAGACATCATTGGCCCTTATTTTTTTCAATATAACGGTCATGTCGTAACCGTGAATACAAATCGTTACGTGACTATACTACAGGTGTTTTTCCAACATGCTTTTGAAGTAATACAATTGGGCGATACGTGGTATCAACAAAATGGTGCCACAGCACACACATCGAGAGTTTCCATCAACTTTATGAGACAATCTTTCCCGGGACGGCACATCTCTAAGGGAGGTCGCCAACTGGCCTGCACGCTTTCCAAATTTAGCCCCTGTGATTTTTTTTTCTATGAGGTTACCTGAAATCAAAAGTTTATTGCAACTGTTTCCAAACCCTGGAAGCCCTACAAGACAATATTTGGGCTGAAATCGCCAGTATACCCGTCAACATGCTCGAAACAGTCGATGAAAGCTTTAGATAATGGCTTCTCCAGTGTATAAGATAGTGAAGGAAACATTTGCCAAATACACTTTTTAAACAATGTAATTTTAAATTTCCATTATTTGTGCTATATCAGAAAAATAAAAAATTGAGGTTTTGCAATGTTTAATATTGTATACTACTTTCCCAAAAAAGCAAAGTACCGCACTCCACCCTGTATAACAGCTACTAACAAGTCAAGATTCTTAAGAAAAACTCAAACTAAGGGATTTGAATCTGCTATTTATATAGGAAGGAAAAATTCCAGAACATTATGGAGTTAGTAATGAGTAATGAATCATTCGTGATTACATCGTTTATTTTAGTTACTTCCTGCAGTGTTCTATGAAATGTTCTATAAAATTGTTGTTCTTTCTAATTTTATTACACTGTCTTCCTCCTTAAGACTGTTACGTCCCGTAACAGTAACCTTGAACTTTACTCTTGCGACGGTCCTACCTTTATTTGCTAATATCAGAATTTACACTATAATCCATATTTGCAGCTCCTGAAAAATTGGCAGTCCACAGATTTCGTCGTTGACGGAGTTTCCCTTAGATTCCAACTTTACACCAGGATCATGATACCAGTGTCTCAAAACGCCACTTCCAACATGTTACATATCACGCGCCAATTAAGCTGGTCTAGACAGCAACCGAGCTTTGGTACGGATAACTTTCTACCGGCACCAGCACAAACTTGTTTCCTTAGTTCCCATAATGTCTTCCACAAGTTTTCATAACGTGGCTTGTAATGGGATAATGCTTTCGTCACCTTCGCATACCTTGTTGGTGACGGCGAATTTCTGGCTTTTGCTGCTGTATTTCTTCTACGCCACCATACCTATTTTTAAATTCGACTGCGATGCCACGGGACATTCGGGCGTCTTTAGCGATACAATTGGCCAGGGGTACTCTTCTGCTACTTCGCACAGATTTATGTATTTCTCAGTGGTAACCCCAAATTGAGGTTTGCGGAGTCTTGTTGACCCCCAATTTTTCTAATTCAACATGAGTCGCCCTTTATTCACATTCTTGCTGTTCCAGTTCTTCATTTCTCCGTGTGCATAGGGCTAATGGATTTATGTGAATCACTTTGGGTTTGCCTCTGGAAAATGTCATTATACGGTAGTTTACATCGTTGATCCTTTTTATCACTTTATACGCACCTTTCCAAAATCTTTACGTTTTGGGAGATGGGCCTCGTCGGCGCTAAGGCCGGTACAGGATCATTGGGTTGAAATCCTCCTGTTTTGAAACTTACACCATAGTGAAATTTCATTTGATCACTGGCAATCTAGATGTTATTACGAACTATTTCGTCAATTGAGTTTAATTTCTTTCGAAGACCTTCAGCATATTATATTTCCAGCAAGCTCATCTCCCCAAGGCTTGCTACCAAACTAAATCACACTTAATTTCACGCCTAAAAACATTTTAGCTTGGATCTATCCTATCGTCTCGTTTACAGCTGACCAATATACCGTCTAGAAGTGATGTAAATATTGCTCCCAGTCTCTTTAATGGTCTGTGAACTATTGACAAATACTTTCTCATTGTTCGATTCATATGTTCTACCATTGCATCTGACTGTGGATGAAGAGCAGTCGTTCTGGTCTTGCGTATTTTCAACAGCTGGTAGAGACATTAGAATGAGCCGGATTCAAAATTTCATCCTTGGTGTGAACGTAATTCTAACGGAATTCTGAACAGTTCTTTCACCAATGCTTCGGCCACTGTAATTGCAGAGTGTTGTTTCGTAAAAACGTTGTTTAAACGCAAAGCGCAGATTTAAAAATGCCGTTTTATCAAATGAAAAATCTAGATTTCATTAAGTTTATGTGTTAAAAATTAAATATACTGTTCATTAGAGATGTTGACATTCTATTTATAAACACTGAAGCTAACTCATAATTCTTATACAGGGTGTCCGGAAATGATGCGCCAAGACTTCAGGAGGTGATTCCCCATAAGAAATTAGGGCCACAAAGTCCTATAGCATTTTTTCTAAAACTCAATATTAACGGAGATACAGTGTCAAAGAAAAATTTTTTTTTAGATTTCCTTGAATAACTTTTTTATTAGTGCTTTGATTTCTTTCGTATTTTGCACATGTATTACTAGTGCCCTTGTAGATTTACGATCCAAATATAATGCAAATACTCCAGTGCCAAAGGACCTAACCTGACCTTAACCCCCACAACTTTTTGTTTTTATCGCTTTAGGAATTTAAATAGCACCATTTTGAAGAGCATCAAAAATTCTTAAAAAAAGTATCTCTTGTTTCGATACGATAAAATAAACCGTTTCTGAGAAAAACGACTTTAAACATTTTCATGCAAAAATGTTGTTTTAAGGTAATTTTTACGATTTACAAAGAATGCTTTAAAAACAATAGCTTGAAGTTGCCTTAATAACTTTTGACATATGTTCATGCGAATATTTCGGTTGTGATCAATTGTGTGACAAGTATTGTGATTAAATCTGATAAAATGAATAATAATAATTATTATAATCAATATTCGAATACTGAGTTACGCGACATGCATTATTATTATGGCTTAGCTGCAAATAGAAGGATACCACGATCGCAGTTGGTCAGTACTATCTATCAGCAATTAGGTGAGTTTGGCAATTTTAAAATGAGGCTATTTGATGTTGACCGCCAAAGAAGTACTCGAACTCCTGGGGCTGAAGTTCGTGTTTTGGCTAGGATTGATAATAGTCAACTGATGTAAGCGTCAGATTGATTGCATTGCAGGAAAATATTCCCAAAACCTCAGTCCACAAAATTTTACACGAACAACTCCAGCATCAATTCCATTATTAAAAGGTCTAAGCCTTACACCCTGGAGATCCGATTCCGCGACTGAATTTCTGCAGGACAGTTACAGATCTCCATGATGGAAACAGAAATTTTATCAATTCCATTATTTTCACAGATTAAGCTGGATTCGGGAATGATGGTGTAATAAATCTTCATAATAAACATTATTGGTGTGACGAGAATCCTCATTTAGTGGTGGAACGTAGATTCCAGAATAAATTTTCTATGAATGTATGGGCCGACTTCGTGGGAGATCATTTAATTGGGCCACATTTCTTCCCACAAACGCTTGATGGTGAGGGTTACCTATATTTTCTACAAAATCATCTTCCTGTTTTGTTAAAAGACGTTTTACAAGGGCACTTGTAATACATGTGGAAAATATGAACGAAATCAAACCACTAATAAAAAAGTTATTCAAAGCAATCCAAAACAATTTTTTTTCTTTGACACGCTGTATCTCCGTTAATAGTGAGTTTTCGAAAACTGCTATCGGACTTTGTGGCCCTAATCATCTCCTGAAGTCTTGACGCATCATTTGAGGACACCCTGTATAATACCGTTTGTATCTTCATTAATTCAAATTTTGCATACTAATTTTATTTATCCTAAATTTCACATGTTAATTTTGGGGAAAATATGGTTGTTCTTCAGTAAAAATGCTTTGCAGTACAAGTTTTGATTTCCAGTTATTTCGTATGGTTTGAGCAACCGCATTTCTCATGCACGCTCAAGCCTACACTCACACACTTCACATTCACACGCCTGCGTACGAGCATATGCACATACCCCTTATCAGCACGCACACACAATTAAATTACTAAAATAAATATAAAAATATAAAATTATATTCGCATTATAATTTTTCCTTATATGAAGTGCTATATATATTTTAAATAAATATATATATATATATATATATATATATATATATATA
>JAHWXV010989298.1:0-10983 GCA_024586415.1 Phrixothrix hirtus | reverse complement strand
TTCATCTCTTTATGTCATTTGATAAATAGTTATAGTCTAGTTAATTTATATACTGACGCTAAACTTTTTATAGTTGATTTAATACTATAACGCACTTACTATGTACGAGGTACCGTCGAATAGTTCCATGTTAGCTTTGGTCTATAAAAAGCATTTCACTTATTCTATTTGATTGTCAGTTATATACCTTACTAGGATTTAAAATTTAGTATTGTTGCAACTGGAAATGTACATTAGTTAAAATTATTCTAGGTTAGCTTTGATCTACAAAAAGCATTTCAATTATCATATTTGAATGTCAATGCGTCCCTAACCATGGTATAAATTCTTTACTGTTATATATTATGTTATTCTTTTGTTATTATTATATTGTTGTTAAATTGGTGGTATTACACCGGACTGATAACATTCTGGCTTGGTAAATAGATACCTAATTATTTGTTAAATTATAGTGTTATAATTTCGTCGATATTCCATTTTCTTCCTAATCAATTTTCCTCTAGGTTTCTATAGGTCTACTGTACCAGAAGCCGGGTTCGTGCTGAAGGTAAACTTATCATAAGAGGACATCTTGTCGTTCAAGTGTTCTTTGTGATCTTCTTTTTTTTATAGTGAACGACTGGCGCCCTATTTACTCTTTACTCTACTTTCTTTTTTTTATTTTTGACTTAAGCCGAGAACTGAGAAGAGACCAATCGTGAGGTGTTATGCTTGACAACTTTACGCCTACACCGATTACATCATACCCCTCCTACTCTACCGCATAGCTACTGAGCTAGAATCCGTGGCAGTTTGAAGGAGCTGTCGATGGACCAAATATTATTTAAGCAATTCTTTAGTTTGAAAACAAATTAAAACTATGCACTCGCGCGCGGTATTTATTTGACACATTTTTAAAGTTTGCTTTGGCTTTAATGAAGTCTTAATTATTACCCTTCCGGAATCACTAATATAACGAGTACACACGTAAATTCTAGGAATTCCATTAGATTGGGTTTCGCGATATTACTACGGTTTCACGGAAAACGACGTCACACACTAAGATATTGCTTATACATTATTTTACGTCATTAAAAGTGCTTAAATTGCAAATTTAATGTTAAAAATAGCGAAAAATTAAATTTTTTTTAGGTAAAACACTATGCAGAATGAGTAGAGCAAAGTTTATGACACTGAGAACGTATGCTACTCATAAATATAAGACTAAAATAACCAAAAGCTGTATTGTGACTTTTATTTGTCTTGGAGTTACAGCGCCTTAAAGTTTTTGAAACTAAAGTAAATCAAAACACTCCTTAATTAAAATACGCCAGTTAATCTCGATCATCGTTTCTAAAAATAATATACAATGCAGCAGGTGTATTCAGACTGCGAATATGCAAATAATTTTTTATGATTTCTGCAACGGACAATAGTCAACGTTTTTCAAATCATAGAGTTCCAGGCAGAAACGTATTTATAGAGACTTTGAACAGATCTTGTAATAGCGATGTACCCCCTAATACTCAATAACAACTAAACATATTCGCGGACCAGACGTAAAAGAAGTGGAAAATATTCTTGTTGTTCTTTAAAGTTCTCAAATAGGAGTGATCTGTACACTAGTCGAGCAGGGCTTATATCCGTTCAATACAGCACCTACAAGCAGGGGGCCACACCATACGTATGCAATTATTTTGGTGAATAATTCCTAAACGTAATTCAGTTACACATGTACCTTTTGATGAAATTAAATTCACTCATAATGGCACCAACAATACCCATCGTTCCCACCCATGGCTTGATAGAAATTAGTGTGAACCAATCGAAGGTCGCATTTCAATTAATGTGTGGTGTGTTATTTGAGATAATAGTTGAACAGGCCCTTTTATCTTCAAGAATCACGTAACAGGGGAACAATATTCGGAATTTTTAGCAAACAATTTACAACTGTTAAAATACCTTGCTTTAATCTGTAAGCGCGTCTTAAGTTTCAACAAATAATAATGAAATATTGAGAGACACCCGGTATATAGAAACATGCATATTTTTGAACATACCTGGTAATACCTCGTCAACATTTCAATAATATTAACAATTGGATTGAATATCCAAAATTATAAGTAATTCAATTGATAATAATGTTTAAAATCCTTCTTTGTTAGAAAATAAACATTTATAGGGATTCCCAGAAAACAATCAGGATATTTTGAAAACTATCACGTCAGCAATCGTATAGATATAACACCCAAGATGCCAATAATTCTAAAAATAGTTACAATCCCCGCTTCATTCCCTCGTTCCGCAAAGGTGCGTTTGTGATTCAGTCAAAGTTAGAAATTGAGAGAGTAAAAGAACTCTTCCAAATTCAGGTCTCTGAGTATACGTGTACTTTAAGAAGGGACACTATCATTGTACGTTTTGAATGCCAGGACAGAAGAGTTACCCAGCCTAAGCTTCATAGTTGTCCAAATTGTTAGGATATTGGGCGTATTGACGCCTTCTGGCGGATTATACTTGAGTCAACTATCGTCTTTCGCGTTCGTTTCCTTACAAGGGCCAAGGAGCGCATCGTGCGATACAAAATAAGGTACGGGATAATATAGGGCAAGAGACGACACTGTTCCCTGGTTCTTTGGGAAATTCTATTCATGAATCGCATGTAAGTGAAGTTCTTCTAATTTGACTACAGTAGCCCCTTTCATAAACACTGCTGAAACTAGTATTTCGGTCAAGCTCAAAGTAAACACTCAAAATAATTTGTGTAATTAAGATACCGAAAGTTTAATTAGTTCAATTATTTAGTTAAGTTAAGGCCGCAATTTAGGAGCCAAATTCTTGTTAAATTTAGAACAAGGACAAATATTAGATACCCAATGGTTCCCTAATTTAGTTATGTTAACCAACTATTTTTTTGTTATCAGTGTATTTACCTACAAGTAAAATTATTAATTTACATTTACCGAATTGTATATTTTACATTTTCAAGTATCCATTGTGTTTACGCCACACCGACTTTAGTTTTTGACCTTCAAAGTATAAACATTAAAGTTAGTTTTAATACAACCACAGAGTGTTTAACACGTTATCCACTAGCACGAAAGATTTAATAATTTTTAGTTTTGTGGATTACCAAGGGAGTAGTAATACTTCAATCCTTATCCAGCTCTTTCCTTTCCTAATCAACCCGAAGATTTGTCCGGTGCAGCTGATTAAGGTAGAAAGTATTACCTTTTAATTTGGATTTATATACAGTTCATTTAGTCATTGAGTTATTTAAAATTTTGGATAAATAACTAGCACATTGTGACGTTTCAGTCCTTACTGAAAAGTGTACAAGGAAGGTGGTAGCTCTTAGTCATAAGGGGTGGTTCTTCGTGTAGCTTATATTGGTCATGCGTACCCTCGTTTCGATTATTTGGGTGGTCGAAACTGCGGTGCAATGGTTTAATTACGGTGGACGTTGTTTGTACTAAATAACGTCGCTGGAACTTCGGTCACGAAACGAATTTCTATTCAATGTTCATTTCGGTCATCGGCAGAATTGAAAAGATATGTAATAACACTAGTTTATTGACATAAATAAATAATTAATTCCACTGGGCCGGATGGAGATTAGGCGGTGCGTGTACCCGTGACCAGAGATGCCACACAATATACGCCAACCGTCTCTGTAGAAATAGCGTCGTTTTTGTAAATCGCAAACCAGCTACACATTTGCAAACAATAGGCTGCCTCGTTTGGGGAACGGTCTTGGTTCAGCGTTCACGTTCGTCCGCTATCGCTATAACACAACGCACGGCGTTTTTGAAGGGTGCTCGGCGTCGTTTCTGTAAATCGCAACCTAGCTACATATTTACAAACGACAAACGATTGCATTCGGTGAATAGTCTCGGATCGGCGTCGATGTGCGTCCGCTATCGCTACAACACATCGCACAACAACGTTGAAGGGCGTTAGACGACGTCTTCAACTAGCTACGTAGCTGCAAACGACCTCGTGACGGTTTGATTTGTGTTAAGAACTCTAGCATACGGCCCTCCCAACGGTCTTGGATCGCAGTCATGCTTTCCACAGATGGGCGATTCTTAGGGAAGTTTCATCGACCTTGCTGTAAGAATTATTAACAAAATAACTTTACTGGTTAGAACAGCTTTTGAAGGTATTTGCACTAGGAAACGTCTCGTACAGAGTATCCTATGAAGACTGGTTTTCGGATTGAGAAAGCGTCTCATTTATACTTAAATTGGTATTCGCGTTCTTCTTTCCGCGAATACTGATTTGGCTGGCTTTCTTTGTTTGGCTATTTCACTGATACGGATAACAACTTCATGTGTTGAAACAATTTGATTGCGCATGATGATGTAATATTCTTAATTAGATATTTACAAATTAATTAATATTTCAATAATCGGAGATCGTTATTTCTGTTACTTGTGGTTGATTATCAAACCGATCTTGAGTAATTTCGTACGGTAACAGATAATATTTACAACAGGTTGCATAATCTTGCTTAATTGGTTTATAGTATTTTTACAACAGTTTTTAGTTAAGCAATTTTCTATTATTAATTTAAACTAAACTCGCGCACGGTATTTGACACTTTCTTAGAGTTTGTGTGGCCCTTAATTCAATCTTATTAATTACACTTCCGTATTTTGTAATATAGCGAAAATGGGGAGAATTTTTAGGAATTCTTTTAGATCGCTTTTCGCGTTATTATGGTGATTCGTATAAATGTTACACCATTACAGTAACCTATCAAATTCAGAATTTATTGTTTCTGAGCTATAAAAATCCTTAGAATTAGTAACCATTCTTTTTAAGGGAATTGCTAGAAATAAATAAGATAAGTATTTTAAATGTAAGTCCCGATTGGTCTTATCGAAGTATAAGCCCAGTGGCGTACGCTTCACCATCTACGTAGTAAGTATACCACTGTAAAAGGAGTCTTTATTCTCTACTTTCATGTATTATACATCCTGACGTTTTTATAACAAAGTGTCGCGCTTGAATACGACTTTCGCCTATTGTTATTACTGTAATACGTTCCTTAACATAGCCCTATTTAGTTTAATAGCTAACTGGGAACTCCCATCTCCATTGTCTGCCGGTGCGATCTCGCTAGTTCAATAAATGGACTTCTCCACATACTGCCCATTAGGTCATGCAGTTGTCAGATTTTGCATTGCCTTTAAGTAATTGAACTATTCATTGTACCGCCACTGATTCCTCATACGGTAAATTCTCGCATATTACGATCATAACTTATGTGTAAGGTATACATTTTTGCAGGATTGACAATCTAGAGTTAAGTGTGACAATATATTTTCTATATAAATTGTCTTCTACACAGCTTTGTTGTTAAAATTATTTCCGTTATAGACTTTACCTTAGCGAATCTTGTAACAATTACGCGCTACAAATATATAACATAGAACAGCTACGTCGTTGAATTATGTTATAGAATAGAAACTATTTATATAGGTTATATTCACTAATTATTGTAAACAAAAATAAAATATTATTTACAGAAAAATGTGTATTTAAATGTAATTAACTCAGTTTCAAATTATATGGTATATAATATAAGATTCTATTTATTTTTGGATTATTCATCATTAGTATAATTCCTAGGCATTGCTTTCGAGTCAGATTAAAAATTAAGTATTCCTATTAGACGCTCAATAAAAATCTAATTTTAATATTAGTATATGTAATAGTAATTGTTAGTTGGTTAAATTCTTTATTAAAATTATATATTTCCTTATATTAATTTTCCTATGGTTGCGAGTTTCATTTTTATGCGATTGGAGCTGCAACAGCAGTGGCTTTGTTGCTTTGACTGCAGTGAGCTCCACCTGACCCTTGGTGATACTATCCTCCTGAATCGATGGTTACTTATTTTTGTGTCAGCTCTTGCTGCGTATTGTAAGACTTTAAGTAATGACGATTTAATAAATACGCACCACTATGTATATTACTTATTGATGAAATTTAATCAAAATAGGATTTTTTTTATAATCAGTTAAGAAATCATTTCCTAAGGAATAAATAGATTAAAACAAGAAATTAATTAAATTCACCTCGTATAATATGTAAAAGTATTCATTTTAAAAATACCTAGTAAAAATCCACGATACTAAAAGAACTTTTTTTGTTTTGTGTTTCCACCAGACGGTGAGCTCAGTGTTGTTGTTTGAATATAAAAAACACACGCGTTAAGGTGGCTTGAATGTCACGGGCTCGTGGGTAAATCACATAAGCAGATATACACATAAGTAATGTACATATGATAATGCGAGAACCTTGTTAAAAATTAATTATGCCACGGGACGCCAATTTCGAGGTTGCGATATGCAATTACAGGTTTCTCCGGGGAAATCAAAAGTTTACTTAGTTATCAGGTTTTAAGCGACACAGTTCGAGGAGAGTAAAAGTTATCTTGAATAGTGCTTTGCGTCTTTAATTTTTAGATTTTAAAACTGTTTTTGTCAAAGTTTATTAAACCATTAGGCCAATGGTGTCGAAGTCGGGTTTCCACAAATAATTTGGGATATTAAAATTGGCAAGATTTAGACAGGTACAGTTTCGGTATACTTCTACCCGAGAAGGGTCTTCATTTAATTAAGAGGAAAATGACGGCTTTTCTCGTAAATCCATAAACGTTAGAAATACCAAAGTGATATGTGCTCTCCACGAATTTTTCTGTAAATATAAAAGAAGGCGATCCGTTACCTTGATTTGAAGTAAATTATTACCAACTACGAGACCATATTAGTTTTCAAATTCATAAAAGAGACATTGTTGCTTCAATTTAGTTTGGGAAAAATGAAACGAATGGCTTATGACCTTTTAGTAATTACTGGTTAAATAAAAATTTTTGATTATCAAAAGTTATTCAAATATTTGTAAATTGTTGCAAGCTAACTTTCTGTAAATATCATAATTGTACTGTAGCAATCCAAATTGTTTAACAAAACCTTGAAGAGTTTGGGCATCCATCTAATTATTGATATTTAACATATATTTTCTTGTACAATTTGCCTTATTTAAATTTATCAGAGACTTCTTATTCACCTAAAAACGTATTGTGACTTCTTAAACGCGGTACGCGCGAATCTCACTTACACGGGCTAATGTGTGTGATTAGTATAATTTTATTTGAGGAATTTTACCATTTTACCACTACGTAGTAACCGATTATGTATAAGTGTGTCCACGTTAAGAGTTCATTATATGACGTGTTTGTGCTCAATCAGTGGTTTCTTTATTTACTACCAACAACCAAAAGTTTACTTGCAGTGATATTCATACAGTTCGCGTTAAATAAATTTTGAACTCATTACTTAACTTGTTAATAAAAGAAAAGTTATAAAGCATTTGTTTCAAAGTGAGTATAAAGCTTACACAATAATTTAAAATGTAGTCAGCTTGATTTTTAATGATATACTGGGGGATCAAACCTACTACATGCCTTTAGGCAGTTCATTTTCTACAAACTACACCCTAAATTTGTGTACGTCGTTAAATTATACTCAAGACTTATGAACAATTCGCATTAATCTGAATATGCAAGGCGCATTAAAAATATCGTAATATTTTCTTGCTTTCATGGTTGCAAATAGTTCTGAATTAATAAAGTACAAAACGGGAGCTTCGCTTCCAATTCCATAATAATGTTAGCACTCCGCCATATACAGAAGCCGTCATAATTAGTGACCACTTTTAGTTTAGTATACCTTCCCTTTCAGTTTTATCCCGTATCTGCAGTATCATTAGAGTGTCTGTCCCCACTTCAAAGATAGGATACTAATATCTTGACATACAGAGTGTTAACACAAACATTACCTGGTATCAGGATTGATTTGAGAACAGTGGCGCCCACCTTTTATCGATTTTATCTTGACTTAACAGTATTTAGTCTCGAAAGTATCGATGAACCACGCTCCGCTCCACTATAGCATTGCCAGCAGTGGTTAAACACCCGTGATTTTATTTGCCACGTGCGTTATTTCCAGTTTAGGCTGTGATATGTGTTTCGGATTCAAATAACGATTTAAAAATGACGGTTCCTAATTATTTAATAATAGGGATCTTGTCAATCTTACTAACTGCGCCAGGTTTGTTCAAAAAATCCCGAAACTACATTTTTAAGAGATACTCGATTTTTATTTACTGTACAATATTGTTGCCAAAAAATAGAAGTCTACTGGTTTTTGATTTATTATAACAATAGGTTTAAGTAAATAGTAGATCTAAACTTAATTATGCTTTTAATTTATTAAGTAAATTTTATCTAACAATTATGTATTGCTAGTTCGGCATATAATATGCCTACGTTAGAGATTAACTTATCGATGTATGTAATTAAAGCGAAGTAAGATTGCAAAGGCGGTGCCAGTCTCATCATCCTTGTCTACTTTTAGACTTCGAACTCTGTAATCCACTATAACGGGACGAAAATGGCGTGGGCCTTTGAAGGTAGAGGGAAATGCCGTTTTTGATACTGAATCAGCTTGTTGCTCCGGCAGAGACAGTGCAGCGTGGAGGGACCACAGTATTTGTTCCTAAAAATTGAGCTAAAGTTTCAAGACGGCTTTCAAGGGTCAAAATTGGGTATAAGTCGTTATTTTAGGCGCCACCTTATCTGTTTGTCGAAGCGGAAGTTTCAATTACCGGAGACTAAATGACAAGGACTTTAATTCCAACCATAACTGAGATGTTTGTATTTGGAATACGAACAAGATACTTGGTTTCTCGTACGCCACTGGAGAAGCCCTCCTAAAATCGTATTGTTAGACTTACAACGTATGAGTGTTTCTTAAGTACTTAAATCTATTATTTTGATGTAAAAAAGTTATTTTTAAACTTTATTACTAGGATTACGAAAATTCTGAACTAATAAAAGCATCTAATTTTGACTAAATGGTTATAATAAAATAATACAACTTATTCATGCAATTACAGTACAAATAGTTAAACAATTATTTACTATTTACTAACAAACAAAACGGTACTAGAAAAGGAGCTAATTTACTTATTTAAAATATACTTAAACAATTAACAAAGTATCGGCCCCTTGCATTAAAGGTGATCCAGAAATGCAATTCTTAACTATACTAACTGTTTGTCATTATTTTAAATTTGAAAGAGTTCATATAATAAACAACAAAATGTCTAACTGACATTTGACGATGGTTACTTCTCCAGCGAGTGGTGATTACGTTACCAAAAAAATACTGACGGTTGAGGGTTGGTTTCTTCTTAGTAAATAGTTAATAGCGCTAATACACAAGCCCTAGGGTAGTGACAAGTTCGGCTAAGTGGTGTGCGAGCTAGTGATACTCTCCGTTTTCAATATCAAATTGGTGCTTCCTCATTTTCGCACACGGTATTTATTAGTGTTGCAAGGGGGATAGACGGTTATCGTAGATAAACCTCTTTTGGAAGGTGGTTTGAATAAATGACTGAAGCGAGATGATGAAACCCTAATGCTGGATAAATGCTATTCGCATGGGTGATGAGGTTACCCTATAAATGATTGAAATAAAATAATTGGAATAGAATGATTGAAATAAAATGACCTAACAAAATGGTAGATAATTCTCGCTCATGATACCTTTTGTTGTAATATTTTATCCGTATGATGGCGATTAAACCAAGTTATTGTTATCTCTATACATCATGTTATGCAATCTGCATGACTCATCTATCTCATTTGCTCCTTTATCTTGACGTTTCAGACATTTTTCTAATTTAACATCTAGATGCTAGAAATTATATGCAGGTAAATGTAATTCAATAGGTGGCATTAATTAGATCATTTACAAGATTGTCGCCTCTCTTTCTCTTTCTCGAATTTATGTTAAGAACACTAAAAGTCGTACGTCCTT
Organism: Phrixothrix hirtus; assembly: GCA_024586415.1. NCBI lineage: Eukaryota > Metazoa > Arthropoda > Insecta > Coleoptera > Phengodidae > Phrixothrix > Phrixothrix hirtus. The sequence goes on along the minus strand of JAHWXV010989298.1, from coordinate 1,108 downwards.
CCCTCTCGTTGTGAAGAAGCAATCGGTGAATATTTCACTCTAGTGAATCTATTTGCACTTAATAACGCCATGATCGTTAAACATATTTATAATTATGATGCTGAAATACCAATTGAAAAGTCTTTAAGTGTTTATTACTTTTCTATGCTAACATATATGCATACATAGGTAGAACATGCATTTTAGATTTTATCGTACACTACTAAACTTACTTACATATGTACAATGCAAAAACTTTGCACTTAAAAATATTCAACGTTTAAGTTATCTCTGAATAAATCTATAAGATAGCTTTCATGCAAATTTAACATATTTACGAGTAACGCATTATGCTGACTTACTGTTTCATAAACTACTACAATATGTATGTATGATATAAATTTAGTTTATAAATTTTAATTATTTTTGATTATAGCAGCAGTTGCTCCGCTACAATATTTAGGAGGTAATTTCAACAACGAGAAATTTTGCGTAACCTCGGATCGATTTAAAGCTATCAATAACCTTATAACGCTTCTTATTTAGGATAGGATTTCCAATTTACTTAACATTTCAAGTTCATAATTGAGCATATTACTTAGAGAAAATGCCGCACTAATTTCGCTTTTAGTAAATTTAAGGGTAATTACACCGTCTTCTACTGCCTTCTATCCTTTCTTCTATCACGATACCTGCATCATGTACAATGAACATTATAGATTCCAAAATCATTATAGAAAACATGCAATCTGGAGAGCATTCTCCTATGCGTATTTCCGTTTCGTTTATTTTAGCTTTAATTAATTTTTTACGCGTTAGCATGGAATACCAATCATTCTTGGTTACTAAAATGGTACCTTGTTGCTGTAGTAAGTGTTTAACATCATAATTTATGTAGCCTAATCGAATTATGGAATTTAAATCATAACTAAAGCATAGTTCTATTTCTATATATTTGCGTTGATTATTGCATTCATAATCATGAAATCGATGTCTAATACAATTTAATAGCTCTTCAATCAACGCGCTTTTTTTGCGCGTATAATAACTGCTTGTTTATTTGATCATAATAGGAATGATAATCGTCAGCTCTAGTAGTAGCAGCAGCAGTATTAACATGTTGATTATT
>JAHWXV010988835.1:0-10943 GCA_024586415.1 Phrixothrix hirtus | reverse complement strand
ATTTAAGTAATTTATGGTCTCAACTCGTGCATTATAAAATGATAGATGCCAGAATGAATTTCTTGTATGCATAACTTTGAACCACATGGTTTGGTATTAAGTAATGATGGTTATATTGTTGTTATTTTATGTAGGTAAGCATAATATGATTAATAGGAAATCGACCTCCCTGATTCTATGACTCGAAGTCTTTTGTTTTTAAATGATACCTATTAACTATTGAAAGTATTATTTAAATTTAGTAAGATAATAGGTATACGTAACGAGAATTACATAAAAGTATGTGTATTTACTTTCTCTGGCCTTATACAGGATGTCTTAAATATAAAGGATAGGGATCACAAGTCTGTAAAATTATTTATTCTATTACGGAAAAAGTGTTTTGCAAATTTTTGCGTGCATATCTATCATCGTGACGGGCCTGTATATAGTTTACTATGAAACATCATTGAAAAGAAAGCATAAATACCACTTTGCTTACATACCTATATCATGTTACATTTACTATTCATGAACTTTATCGAACGTAAGGTTTGCCTCTGCTGTTTTAATAAAAACAATAGAATGTCATCTTTTAAATAACCTAAATTTTCCTTTATTTGAACTATTACTTATTAATTGAAAATTATTGATGGATTAATAAATGTCTAAAATTAACACAAGTTTTAGTTATGTATTATTAATTTTCATAAAATTTAAATTATCACAAACATTGATTGCAGGTATAAACAATATGAAGATATTTCTCAAAAACAATTTAACGCCGTGTTAAAGCGGCTTAAAGTAATGTGAAACATTTTTAAAAGCGAAACTTATTTAAAAATACAGGTACTTATGTACTAAAAATACGTTGTTGTTATTTTAAAGACATTATAAACTTGCACAATTAACACATCACAATAAATTTTAAGGAAGGAAATAAAATTTTATTTTAAACAGTAATTAGCGTATCACTACAGTTGCAGGGATTTAGTAGTCAGCCGAGAACAATAATTAATAATGCTCTAAAATCGTTCGACTTCGGTCGTACATTGCTAAAAATGTATAGTCGGCCAAGTAGACTAAGTTAAAGAGCAGCGATGGACTGAAAACTTTAATTGCAAATATTTCAAAAGGTATGCAATTTAGACAGTTTATAACCGTTTTTTGTGGAGCATATTAAGAGGTATCTGCTCCTGTATTTTGTTTCAAAAGTGTTTATGTAGGTAACGGTAATGTTAATAAGAACACGCGTACAGTTCATTGAAATTTTTGTAAAATTAATAATCGTAAAGAAAATGTTGACTTTTTTCTTTAGAAACTTGACACTTACCTTTCAAATTAACTTCTTTTTTAATCTACCATAATTTCTAATGTATCGGCAGCTCTTTCAACCGAGAAATTAAGAAAAGTCAAAAATCGCGGAAAAGTATTGAAAGTGAAGTTAAAAAGATTTTTAATTTCAAGCATTTATGAACGAAATTTAAATAAACAGATTATTTCACGTAATAAGTACCCAGTGACGCCATAGTTGTATTTGTCACATTTTTCAATGTTTCTTTCTGTTGACATACATCAAAACAGAAACTTGTGCGTTTTTCGTTTAGAGAAGATCGTTCAACTTCTTTACTAATTAGAAAAAAGTAAAAATTTGATAATTAAGTATAACGCCACTGTGTACTTCTTATGTGAAATTATCTTTACACGTAATAAGGGTTGAAATTTGAATTATAAATTTTCAAACTCGAGGTCTTCTACAGGAAAAAAGTTTATTACTACACATAATTTAAAGTTGAGGTATTCTCCTTTGAAATACATTTTTTTATATGCATACCTTCAAAAATGATTAATACTTCTATGCAGGATTACGCCAATAATTGTTAAAAATATTTTCTCAAATTTACAATACTTATCAAAATATTATCGAAAACCGTTTTATTAATTTTTCGGTCATTTTTTTAAATGTTTCACTTATCTTTTTTATCTAAACCTAGAATTTCACTTGAAAAAAATTAGTTTTATATTAAAATCCCTCATGACTGTGCCTACTATAAATAATAGGTAAACAAATAAAATGTATTAAAACTAAAGCATTCAAATAATTACCCCATCTATTGGCATATACTTGCAATAGCCAAAATAAAATTTTAAAAATCTTACGTACATAGATATACAAATATGTAAATGTTCACAAATAATTAAAATATTATTTACGTTTATTTTGGGAACGATAGTTCTAACGGTCACCCATCCAAGTTACAGAACACGTAAAACCCTGGTTAACTCTAAAGATTTTCTCTGATAACTCGCTTCAGTGCATTTTTTCAGGGAAATCTCTAAGTTCACGTAAAAGGACGTTAAGTACATAAGAATCGTAACAAGTTTCAGAAAAATTGTTAAAAATGTTTTGGAGAAAATCGCAAAAAAACTTAAAAATCGCAAGAATAAAGTGGCACTTCCGGTCATTAAATTTTAACTAAATTCTTGCTGTCTCATGTACAGAAGATATAAAATATAAATATAATTTTTGATTTTCATACAATGATTACTTTCTGAGATATGTCGTTCACAACTAATACTCAAGTACTTCCGGTTACTCTATTTTCAAAAATTTATTAGAGAAATTCCTTGGTTAATATAAAACTAAATTAAGTAGCTGAGAAATATACTAAGATTAAAAAATATCGCTACAGTCGATTTCCATAAAACCGTGAAAATGAAGAATTTGGAAAATATCTAAAAATGACAGAAATAAAGTGGTGCTTCCGGTTATTCGATTTTAACCAAATTTTTGATTTTGCAGGAAAATGTAATTATGATCCCAAATATAAATTTTCATTTAGTTATGGCTTTTAGTTTCATAGTTATTGTATTCAGAGGTAACAGTGCAAGTATTGCCGGTTACTCGATTTACAGAAAATTTTATGAAATATCGCCTAGATTATATGAAAGGGCATTAAATTTATAAAAAATATAGTAAATTTAAAAAAAAATCGTTACAGCCGATTTCGAAAAAATTTCAAAAAACCAAAAAATGATAAAGAGTAAAGTGGCACTTCCGGTTTTCCAATTATAGTGAAATTGTGGAAGTCGCGAGTGACGGCGGATAGAAACTTAAATATAAAATTTTGTTTTTCTAGGACTATTGGTTTTCGAGTTATCGTGTTCATACGCGTACGCACGCACGCACGCACCCTCGCACGCTCGCACGCTCGCGCGCTCGCTCGCACGCATGCAAGCATGCACGAACAAGCGCGCACACGCGCGTACGCACGCAAACACGCACACGCAGATCATTTTCCAAAAACATGATTTTAGTACTTTGGGGACGTGAAAACGTGTATTTCCACTAAAATTTTGGTCGAAAACAATACTTTCTCTTTTACCTATATTTCAAATAAAGTAAGAGAAAGTAAAAAGCATTGTTAATTTTATATCAAACGAAAATTAAATTAGCAATTAAAATCACGCTTTGACATGAAATTCGCATATAAAAATTCAAATAAATGTATTTAAAAACATTATCTAAAGGTTTCCACAAGTCAGAATTTTTGTATTTATATTTAAGTAGCTTTAAATAAATAACACTAATAAATTGTGTGACTGCAAAAGAGAGGACTTTATAAAATTAAATAACCCAAGATTGTAAAAACACGTGTGAAATTTAACAAAAACCAGTAACAGTATGGAATAAAAACATACCGAGTACATTTAAAAATGAAAAGATATGATTTGTTGTACAGAGGAACAAAATTGCGTTGCCTAGTCAACCAAAAGAGAGCATAAACGAAGTTCCCACTTAAAATATTGTCTTATTGTACACTGATTTTTAGCCTCGAACAAATAAATTATAATTAACAAGTGCTAATTGAAACTGATTTCAATTCGTGACTGTTTCACCAATTGTATTCACACAAGATTACATCCAACAAAATAACGCCAAAGTTCTTCAAATTAATAAAAATAGGCGTTGACAAATCTCCAGCAGAAATAATATTTTAAACTTTACATAATAATTTACAATAATAAAGAGTCCATAACGAGGAAGATTCAAACATCAATTTGAATGCATAGAGCAGTCAATTGTTATCACATCGAAATTGCCTAGCAGAAAGTCTTCACAAAATTTAAGTGAAATTGAATATTAGCTTTACGCAAATAAAAACAATTCTAACCATTGCATTCTTTATTCAAACGTTGTATTAATGTAGTTGTAGTAAAACTGAGATGAGTAAAGATAAAGTCTTTTCAGGACTTGTATTTCTTCTTAGATATTTACGTAAAATTAAACGTTTTTCCTTTCTAGATATTTTTTTATATGTAATACGTGTATTTATTGATTAAAATAATTAAAAATCAAATCAAAATATAACTCGCTATTATTAAAGCTAAACCGATGTTCCCCTGTCCCTCCTTTGTAATAAAAGGTCAATGACCAAACCATAAAATCAAATTAAAAGTATATCAAATAAAATTACAAAAGAAGAGCAGCACGAACAGCATGTAACAATTTGAAATGTCTCAAAACACCAAACAAAAAAATATTGGTAGCTTAAAATGTATGTATTTGTTATTATAAATATTATGTTTACATAAATACAAGATTGACATTCGCCCCCAAAAAGAAAACAAATATAACAAGCTCAAAAAATCTGAAAAAGGATGTTGACGTAAATTTTATTTTAATAAGAATGTGTCTGCTACTTTTTGAAAAAATATAAAAAAGGGAAAGTGCATACTTTATCGTTTTCGTAAATTATAGCCGACCTGTTTTTATGGAATTATTCAAAAACTTTCTAATTATAGAGCTGTAAGTTTATGTTTTGTCTAAAAATTTATAGTTATGTAATTCTATAATTCCACAGTTTGCAATTTTAGAAAAAACTGTCGGGCATAATTTATGAAGAACAGTAAAATATGCAGTTCTTTACATTTTTTCAAAAACTAGTCTTCCCTATAATATACATCATGATGAATTTTTTCAGGTATTTTGAACTTAATTTTTTTCTTGTGTTAGGCTTTCGTACTTCAATTATAATTTTAAAAATATTTTAAAATAATTGCTTCTGCATCCGCGTTTATGTACACAATTTTATGAATACCCCGTATTACGAAATAATCATAAATTAACACATATTTGTCTTTATTTTTTTAGAAAAAACTGCTTTTTGGCATAAAAAATATGTTCGTTGTAACAATTGTTAATTATGCGCGGCAGGTGGCTTCCCGCGATTGAAACACTAAAATGACTAAAGCAATTACATATCTGATCAAGGTTTGTAACATTTTGGAGCAAACATCGTCTTCAATATAGTAAGTAAACTTAAAAATGCCACGCTATTTGTCGATACTGTATTATTGAAGTGAAAATCCTTTTCAAACGGTAGCATTTCAGTAGCTAAATAGAAAAATAGCTTTCAGGACATATCTGGTTCACCCCCTACCCGTATCGAGGATAAAGGAGGGGTCTGTTTATGACGCAGAGGGGTTTTAACAATCTCGACCATGATTGGCTTCCTTTCATCCCTTAGCTCCACCTATGACTAAACCCGGCGTGAAAATTCCTGAAAAACTTTCCAGTTGATCATAAATGTGCTTCATATTCAGACAAGTTGACAGATTGCAGTATATCTCAGTTGTAATACTGACACATTTAAAATTTACCTTTCTTTCACTAAAAGCTGTCGATTGAAGATAATTAACGATTAATTGTTTATTGTTTATGCTGTCTACGTAAATCAATTTCAAGTTTCTTATGATTTTAATCGATTTGTTGGCTACAGTATCTGATAGTAAAAAGAGTGCTGAATAGTGAAGCAGCGTTCAATTATTTAAATTAAAACATGTAAAAAACGACAAAAATTAGTGCGAAATTCTAATTAGTTAAATATGTAAAGTTTTGTGAAAATTTGATTTTTGTGATAAAAATTCATTCGCCATGTTGGATATTAAGCCAACCGCCGATTACTTGAGCAGAAGTTCAACATTTAGCAACTTTTCTATGCTTTTTGCTGGTAATTAGTGTCACATTTTTTATAAATTTTATTCTTACGTTATAGCGACAATCTTATTATCATTGAAACCCTCTTTTTATTAAAGTAAATCTAGCTCCGAGGTTGTCTTTATTTTATAAGAAACCAAAGCTACCTTGTAAATTTTGCGAAATTTAAATATGCACTTTTGTAATCAATTAAAAATACATTCCTACAAAATTTTCGGTAAATTTCAAAATTGCAATTTCTATAATCATTTTTATTTCAGATACATCCTACAAAGGATCATGGACAACTCATTCCGCTGCCCCTACACAAGGTAAACAATTTACATATTTTACCTAGCTTAACTGCCGTAGTAACCCTAAACATAACATATTAGTGTACAAATCCGTTAACTTAATTTAAACTCATTTTAACTGTAAGGGCAGGTGTTTCTGAATAGGGGATGTCAATACAGAAAATATCATAAAGCCAAAGGATTGCCAGAAACCGGTAGATTTTTAAAGAACTTTCACCCCAACTATCATTTTTCTTAGTCTATTTTGAAAAATTGTTTTGATTTAGTATAAAAACATGTCAGAAAATAAATTTCATACAAAAATAGGACATCCTGTTGTGAAATAACAGCTAGGATATAAACTAGTTGAAATAATAAAGTCAGTGTTTTCTATAAATTTTAAGGATGTTACTGATATTTGTCAAGATAAATTATACTGAGCACGTACGTTTGTGCAGATTATCGTATTTTTGTTTACAGTGCATAAATTTTATAAATAATACCTTGTGCAGTTGTAAAGTATTTTCTATTATCCGTCGCAATCGGAACCCCACTGTTTTAAACCTTGTTTTATAAATGAAATGTTTATTTCTAAAGGTATCGCCACATAGAGCGACGTCTACCGCAACTACATTAAATTCTTATTTAAATGAAATATGTATACTGGCCGCGGTGGTTCACAGATTGTCGATCGCAACGATTTAAGCATTCGTTGTGTCAGGGCGGTTCAATAGCGAATCATCAAATCGCATACGTGTGGCAAGGCATCTATAGTAATAGTACTACGTGTAATTCTATGAGGTTTATTTTAAGTCATTCAAACCATTTAGGTACGTTATCTTCAAAGCAGTGTTAACATCAATATAAAGAATGACTAGCACGAGTACTTAAGGTAAAGTGGATACATCCTACTATTTCAAAAAAATTGGTTGCAAAGAAATGACCCTACCAGGAGAAAATATAGGCTTTAAGATAATAAGCAGTTAATAAACGGTTGGGGTGTTTTTCACAAAGTGGCAAAATAGTATATTTTCACTTTTTCTGGTCTAATGAAATTTGGCACAAGTTTGATGTAGCCAACGGTTGCGCTTTGTACATTATGTCTAGGCAACTCTCAGCTTGGTAAAATAGTAATAGCCCTGCATTCTACGCAAATACGATCAGTTTCATCCGGTGTTCCCATCATTAGGAATTTTTTCATCATTGTCATTAGTTGTTTTCATTTTTCTTCCAAAAACATTTCGTTTGGTATAATTTTCTAGAGAAGCTAATTCCGAAACTCATTGCTTTCGCTTAGAAATATTATTGGAGATAAGCGGCTTGGTTCATCTTCTATTGATTTGTAGTGCCTGGCACCACGTCTGAGCGATCTTTTAACGAAATTGAGAGGAATTGACGGTGTAATACCAAAGATATCAGCTTAACGCTGTTTGGGCAGAGTTGCAAGACTGACATCAGAAATCGCCTAGGTTACGGCTTGCGAATTTTCGCCCTCCTGATGGAGGGACTTTAAATTAGATTTACTCGTGTGCGAATTAATATTTAAATTTAAAGATTTCGACATTGGAGAAATAGATGCAGAATTTAATAATTATGATAGATATCTGTTTAGTACATATCTGCCTATTTAAATACATACAATTTAAGATACGCGTCCTTTTAAATCATATTAAATCGTACTTTCCAAGTGAAAGTTAGTTCGAGATAAAACATGAAATTCGTAATTGACATTAAAGGCTTTAAGGCGTCCAAAACAGAGTTCATACTTAAAGAGCTCGCAATTATAATGACACATTAATATCACACTTTATCTTCAAAGCGCCATATTCAATAACCAACTTGGAACCTGAATTCAGAAAACAGGTGAGATGACTAACGCAAAATCATTACTGCATCGATTGGTCTTGTAGGATTTACACCAGCATACAGTTTCCCAAGCATCCTCCGGCAATTAATTCGAGATGGAGATGTAATTTACGTTAAAGGACGTGAAAAAGTTGATTATTTAAGAAAAATAGTTTCTCAAGCGGTGTTTGAAATTGAAGAACAACCCGCATTAACTTCAGTCGAATCATCATGCCTTTATCATTCCATAACACAATGTATTTGCGCTTTATCTAATGTATGCTATTTATATAATTAATATATCCTATAGTAATTGGATCGCCTGCAGCGTTCAATTAAAATGTATTTAGAACTAACATTTAAATTACATATTATATACAAACCTATTTTGTTTTCACTTTGTTAAATTTACATAAAACGTATGCAGACATTGACTGTATTCCCTACGACTTTTTTGAAAGATGCTATTCTTGCATATTTAGTTGTGATTTCCACCGCCGCCGCTTGACCATTTTCAATAAGGGAACGTGTAAAAGTTCAAAAAGATTTAATTTCGAGAAATAATGATTAAATCTGCCTCTATGATGATGATGAAGATATATTTTGTAATTCCAAATGTTTGTTTAAAAAGGAAACAATATAGCTGTAGGCAAGTTTTACTAAGTTGCCTAGATTTCTAGTCCCCCGCCTACCTTCAGTCTGCACTCTTATATGTTCGAAATGAATTATCCGTGTTCAAATTAACTGATAAGAATGAACAAGTTCATGTGCCTTTGTCCGAAAAAGTGTCGCACCCCCTTCCCGAGACCTTTTTTCATTTTAATATGATAAAGTTAGGGTATATGTATTGGCATTTCGAACAACACTGTTAGTTACTAGCATATGTGTGATACGTTCAGAGGCAAAAATTCTTATTCTACAGTTTTTAGTAAAATTAATACGAGTTTTATGACAGAGAATGCCTCATAGAAATTCTTGCGAGTTATTTAACATGAATTATTATAAAGAAGCAACACTGGCAAATGAAAACACCTGTGACGGTTGCTTTTTTGTAAACTTTAAAATAAATAAAATAGAAGGCAAGAATAATGTGAGATGTAACTATTACAACTACAAGTACATGTAGTGTCCAGGATCCTTTATAATTTTTTCATACGACCCTGGATACTCCATGTATTTAAATGGAAATTTTGTAATCAAATACGGACAAGGAGCATACCTCTGGATAACCCAGTCCATAACGGACAATTTTATATATATTTCATATGGAGATTTTTTTGATAATGCATCAGGGAGTCAGATATGGATAAATTAAAATATTTTAAATTGTACAAACCTGACCCCTGATACATTATCAGAAAAATCTCCATAAGAAATATATGTATGTAAAATTGTCCGCTATAGACTTAGTTATCCAGAGATATATTCCTTGTCCGCGATTGATTACAAAATTTCCATATAAATACATGGAGTGTCCAGGGTTCTATGAAAAAATTATAGAGTACCCTGAACATTCCATGTATTTAAATGGAAATTTTGTAGTCAAACACAGACAAGGAGTGCATCCCTGAACAGTTAAGTCTATAGTGGACCAAATATTACAAATATTTCATATGGAGATTTTTTTGATAATGTATCAGGGAGTCAGATATAGACAAATTAAAATATTTTAAATTGTCCACACCTGACTCCCTGATACATTATCAGAAAAATTTCCATATGAAACATATGTAATATGTCCGCTATAGGCTTAGCTATCCAGAAAATATACTCATTGTCGTTGTTTAACTACAAAATTTCCATTTAAATACATGAAGTATCCAGGGTACTATCAAAAAATTATAGAGTACCCTGACACTTCATGTATTTAAATTGAAACTTTGTAATCAAACACAGACAAGGAGTGCCTCCCTGGACAGTTAAGCCTATAGTGGACAAATATTACATATATTAAATATGGAGATTTTTCTGATAATATATCGGGGAGTGAGACATGGACAAACTAAAATATTTTAAATTATCTACACCTTACTCCCTGATACATTATCAGAAAAATCCCCCTATGAAACGTATGTAATATGTCCGCTATAGACTTAGTTATCCAGAGATATACTCCGTGTCCGTGTTTAACTACAACATTTCATTTAAATACATGGAGTGCCCAGGGTCCTATCAAAAAATTATAGAATATCCTGACATTACATCTATTTAGTCTTATTAATTTTATAATAGATTCCCTCTCTAATTCAGCTTTTTTCTTAAGAGCTAGTTCCATTAGCTGTTTAATTACATGCTGCTTTTCTTTGAACAATTTTCTAATTCAGATAGCTTTTTCAGCTTTGTAGAACTCCTGTTGTTTTTCGTTAGCCAGTTTCCTCTTTTTAATTTCCTGATACCCTCGGTTACAATAGGACCCTGAACACTCCATGTATTTAAATAGAAATTTTGTAATCAAACATGGAGAAGGATCGCGTCCATGGACAGCCAGGTTTATTGTGGACAAATATTACATATGTTTCATATGGAGATTTTTCTGATATTGTATCAGGAACAAATTAAACAACAATAGATAAAATTGACAAAAATTATTTATTTGTTATTAAATTACATATGACATTAATTTTACAATAGTCCTCTGCAATTCAGTTTTTATGTAAAGACCCTAGTTCCATCAGCTTTTTAAATAAACACTGCTCCTCAACCTGCTTTTCTTTGTAGAACTTTCTAACTTAGATGCCCTTTTCAACTTTCTAGGACTCCCGATGGTTTTCGTTAGCCAGTTTCCTCTTTTGTATTCCTTCATACCCTCGGTCACAATAGAACCCTGGACACTCTATGTACTTATA
>JAHWXV010988794.1:0-12395 GCA_024586415.1 Phrixothrix hirtus | reverse complement strand
GCTTCGAGAAGTGGTTTGAACGCATGCAAAAGTGTATAAAACTTAAAGGTGAATATTTTGAGAAACAATAAAACAGTTTGTTCCAAAAAATTTGTTTTCTATCCTAGTTTTTGTAACTACTTAAAAGGCAACCCTTGTATCATCTTCAAAGCCTCGGGTAGATCCATTACATGCCCCTCTCGTGTCTTTTATGAACTCCGGTGCAATTTGCAAACGCGAACGTTCATATTTACTTTGGTTGCTACCTTAGTATTTTTAATTTATTACCTAGGATGATTTTAATTTTGAGTTCCAGATGTATTTGAGTTATTTCATTGTTAATGAATATTAATTGGTTTATTTAATTTTACTGTTAGAATTACTTATTTATTTTGTCAATAAATTAGTTACATAACACAACTTTTCAATTCCGCCGATGATCGAATCGAATAGTAACTAGAAGTTCGTTTCGAGACCGAAGTCCGAACGACGTCATTAGCATAAATGACGCGATCTCCAGAAAGCCATTTCACCGTTACTTCGATCACTCGAATCGTCGAAGCGGGGGTGCAAACTACACGAAGAACCACCCCTCACAACTAAGAGCTACCACCTGGTAGAACGCAAGCCCTTTACTCCTCTTATACCTTTCAGTAAGGACTGAAACGTTACATACTAACCATTATTAGATTGATGTTTATTATTGAAGTTAAACGACAAATGTTTTGTTTTTTCTGAAGGAATACTTATATTAAATTTTCAGTTTCGTTTTCTGCTTGCATATTTTTTTAAAATTATTATTTAACTATAAGCTTGTTATGTCAAAATAGTGTGCTGAATTTATCTAATACTTTGATTGTTAATATATTTAGTTAAATACCTTTTTGGATTTATAATTTTAGCAGTTCGCTTTACAGTTTAATTTAAGAGCGCGCTGGTCAAGTATTTCAAATAGTAAATAGGTAATAAGTTTAATTACCAAGTGTATTATTAGGTGTTACGTAATCAAATTGCCAAAGGGATTCTGAATTTCGAAACTGTAGCTATTGGATTTTCAACTAGTAGCGGATTTTTATATGATACCCGTAAAGTGGGCACTGCCAGTGGTATCGACACGATTAGAGATTACTTACAGTTTTTGACGATTAATGTTTGTAGTGTAAGACGAAGTATTTGTCACATTTCAAAGAAATGGTACACGTGAAAGTCACTACTTTAAGCTTTCCAGATCCTTAATTTCGTGGTTGCAGCTTGTAATGTCATCAAGACTTTTAAAATAACTATTCTGGAATTTATGAATTATTTCTAAACAAGTTACTTATCTTTTCCATCAAGAGTGCGATTTTGTTAAAAATCATCTAGGTATTTTAGTTATTCTGGACTCTTAAAAGTTATTTTTCGTTCATTAAAATAGAACACTGGCGAATAAATAAATACAAATATGTAGATATTCACTTTTTTGATTATTTAAAACAAAACGTAAATCAGTACTAAGCAACTTCGTTATAATTAAAATAAATTATAAAAAACTATAGTAACAAAATTTTCCATTAGACAACAATTTTATTATTTAAACGATATCTGTAATATATTTAAATAAGACAAATCGTTAAAACCCAGACACTTCTGCATGAAATAATTATTATGCAGCAAATTGATAACATTCATGTCGAATTCAAAAAAATTAAACACCTGCAGATAAGATAGCCCAGATTTATTTCACTAGCAGAGCTTATAAAAAAAAGCAAACGAGAATTAAAATTCACAAGCTAAGAGCTCAATGCTTTTTTAATATTTTGCGTACTGACAAAAAGGGCGAAATAATATAGTCGTATAACTGCTAGAAAATCCTGGTCCTGCCAAACTTACCAGATGAGTCAATTTATTCTAGCAGGCAACTTCAGAACATCAAAAGCAGAATAAAATATTAGTATCACATTTATTTATTCGTTGACCTAAATGAAATATGCAAAGGTGTCCAACGAAATGCTTTCTGCTGTTCACCATAGACTCAACAATACTAAGTTAGATGAAATTCACGGAATCAGATTAATTGCTGATGGATGTAGTTGTCAAGACCAGTATTTCCAGTCCCTGATCATTCTTTCATTCCTCCCGAGCGTGTATTTGGCCGAATAGAAAGAACCATCAACAAGAAAGAGTGTATTGTAGGCCCAGCTGAATATCTAACAATGTATTCTAAACAAGGAGAGCTTACCCAAGTTATGGAATATTGGTTTGTGAATTGAAAAATCCAACACCACAGTATTTTAAAGGACGTGACTTTTGGCAATTTTAACTTGCCGAATTTAAAAATCGTAATATTCAAATTCGGTGCAAGAACATTATAACACAGATTTGTGAGCACCAAAAGCAATTCTAAAGAGAGAACGAAGACTACAAGATGTATCTCTAGGAGGTATTAATCCTGATGAAGTACCGCCAAAAGAAAAAAAGCTCATTAACATAAATGAATTGCTTATAGAACATTGTGAATCAAATTAGAGGGAGCTTCGCAACCTTTAATTTTATCGTAGTTTAATACCGGACACCATAATAGAAAATGAAAACATTGAGGAAAGCGAACAAGACGAAGATAATGTCGTTCCAATGGCGGAGTTACAAAATTCTACAGTATAAAATAGATTACCATATGGTATAATTTAGTTTCTGCTGTTTTTACTGTATTTTAATGTTTTAACATTTTATTACGATTTAAAACGTTCCTTATATGTTATGAGACACTGTATTTTTGTTTTTCGATAAAAATTGGTTATATTATTAACAACTGTAACACGAATGCTACCTATTTTAAACATTTTCCCACAAAACTCTTCCAAAAATGGCTTTATTCAGATCCTTTTTCCAGTTTTACTACGTTTAAAGCATGATACATTTAGTTTGATTTATAAAAAAAAAGAATATTTAAGTATTGTAACAACATTATCAAATATAATTAAAAATGCCCTACGTTAAAGCCCACAAAAGTTTCTTGGTGTTTTCTCTGATTCTGTTTCCGAGGATAAGACTACTTTTCAAATATAAAATTTTTTGAAAGCAAACAAATGACCAGAAATTAAGTAAACAAGCTAGGTACAAATAAAATGACTATATACATGGAGTAATTTAAAAGCATAACATAAAGGTAAACGCTACCAAGCAATAGCCAGAGACCTGCAAATAAATAAACAACAAACCATAGCACTTAGTGTTCCAAAAGTACATCTAATTTCTGCTTTATAGCTTGAACCCTGGACCTGGAAACTTCGGTGACCGATACCAAGTCCAAGTACTGCTATTATCCAACCAGAAAAGCAAAATTACGCATCGAACAAGGATTTGAGCAAACCAAGGAAAATAGGAAGATGTAGGCCATTTCTGTTTTATAGTTCAACTCCATCGCCGAGTGAATTGCCGTTACAAGCAATTTTATTTATAAATGTAGGATACATTCCTGACGTCCTTATGGCAGATTATTATTATTGTTTTAGTGAATTTGAATAGTGTTGTATAATTTATCCAAAACTGTTTAAAATTTTTCTCAAGTTTTATTTTTATACTGTATAAAGGTGTAATGAAATAATGACAAATAAATTCATTATTTTATAAGTAATACGCATCAATAAACTAAAAAGTTTTTGAAAATTATTTGTGTAGAAATTTATTAACAGTTATGTACGAATCTCATTATGTATAGTAAATAGTGATAGTATACAAATTAGAGCTTTAAAAATTAATAGTTTTTATCGCTGCTATTGTTTTATTAGGTTTAAGAATATAGGTTATAGAAAAGGAATCACTTAATATCTGAAATAAAGAAAATATCTAAATTAAGCGAATTTCTATTGATTTCTAATTTATCTTAAGATACAAATGGTCTACACTTGCTTTCTGAACCTTTTCATATAAATAAATTGAGCAAGGAAACTTTCTGACTGCGTGTAAAGAATAGTTAATGCAGGTGGTTTTCAACAATAGCTTAATAATTTAAAGAGAAGTTTTTAGGCTTACTGCCAAAATGAAATGTAGCAGATTTCAATTTTAGTAGAAAAAGGATAACGTTGAAATAAATTATTAAATTACACAGTTACAAGAAATATTAATATAATATTCAGTTAAAAAATAAATGTATATCTTTAGAAGTATATTTGTATATATTGATAATTATGAAAAGTATGCCTATAGTTTTTGATTTACATATTGATGTTTATGATCAGATTATATTAAATTGTAACTTATTTAATAAATTAACAAACGCTTTTTAAGGTATTCTACCATAAATCAATAGTAACACGACCAAGGTGTTGAATTTTTCTGAAATTTACATTTTATAAACTAAAGAATAAGCAAACGGAACGAATTCTAAGATTTTTATTTGTTGCTCATTAGTTGCTAACAAGTTGCCAAATAAAAAAGCTTAGTGCTCTACTAGTTCTCTTTTAAATGATGTTCTGTTAAAGGAGGATGAAGTTACAAGGACAGCTTACATACATATAACAATGAGATATAACAACTACGCTGAAATTTGTTGCTTTACAAAATATGCTAATCTCGTATATTTTGCACATAAAATTAATTGAATAATAATACACGATGCTACAACTGAAATCACAACTTTTCCGATGCGTAAATTATTATTGAATAACATTCAGTTGTCCTTAATTTACATATATTTTTCAAGGGTGCATATAGTTATCTTTGTAATTTACTCAAAATGCCTGAAATCATAGTAAAATTATAGTAAATTTTTAGATAAAAGTTTATTGTTGAGCTGAATTCAATAATAAGTTATTGTACGAATTTATTTTTCCCGAACTATCCAATTTCAAAATTTATTGTACGGCTAATTCTTTTTATAACTACGTTTCGCTATATCGCACCATCATGGCAGGTTAAAAGTATTTAGAAAATGAATAGAGGGATTAAACTCAAATTTTGGTAAATTATCTTGTGTTACCTGTTTCAAGATGGAGGCACCTGCGGTAATACCGCAAATTGCCCCTAACTTCGTTATTTTAAATAGAATCTGTATTTCTATTTCATATTAAAAATCTGCATCAAATCTAATGTAACTTTTATCTAAAAAGTATTTACGTAACCTTTATAGTTTTCGAGAAAAAAATTATTTTCCTTTCTCTAAGACCAAAATAGAGGCTTCAATTATACAGAATTACTCTAAACTGGAAGGAGATACAATTATGAAGCTTTTAACGAAAAACCAAATGATAATAGGTAAACAACTACATAACTAACTTTTTAAAAATCTATTGCAGGAGAAAGATAATGAGACTCATTTACAACAATCCGAAAATTGAAAAAAGTTAATTTTTTTAAATCGGACTTGTATATTTTTGTTATCGTGTTCAATAGAGAATTAAATTTTCTTTAAATCCGTATAAGGTATCCCTATATCTAAATGCGATAGTTATTCAGTTATTTGTCATTTCTCTTGTTGTCAAGAAATTTTACATACATATTTATTACGGAAGCTGGCTTTAGATTACAATAAACAAATTATAATTACAAATATACAAAGAGCTAAAAAAGATACTACAGTCAAACCTTGCACAATTACAAAATGCCATCTGAACTTTCAGGTGAAAATATTTTCCAGATGCCCATACTTCCGAAGCTATTGGAAATTTCAATTCTTTGAATGGAAGAATTAAATTTTTTATCACGCCAATCGATAGAGAATTTAATAATCTTTCATTCATACCAGTTGTTATTATACGAAACTTCGATATTTTTTAGTTGTGCTTTTTCGTAGAATGGCGAAGTTTCTACGGCTTCAACCCTAGTAGGCTACAGTTTGTTACAACATGAAATGAAAGGAATTAAAAATTTATTAACTTAATTACAAGTTTTCCAAATAGGAGCCATAGACCGCCAAACATTTATAAATTCTTAATTAAACGCCTTGAACTGTCACCTTCCTTACCTCTTGGGGATCCAAATTGTTAAAAGAACTCACAACACGGGCTTGTAAATCTTCTCTGGTTTAGACTGGAGTATCGTATATCTCCGCTTTAATTTTTCTCCATAAATAAAAATCTAGAGGTATTAGATCGGGTGACCTTGCTGACCACGACCAAGGACCAAGACGACGAATCCACCTATCATCAAATATATTAGTTAGTTCTTGGCTAACAGCAGCATTGCAACGTGTTGGGCACCATCTAATTGAAACCGACATGCCATTAACTGCACCAATGGTAAATTATCTAAAAATTCTGGGACTTGATTTCTTAAAATATCCAGATATTTTCTTCTAGTTAAATTGTCTTCATAAATGAAATAGAAACACCTACCACACATTAGCATTGCAAATACATTAAAGTTAAATTTTTCTTGGAAATATTTCTGGCGCAGTTGTGTGAATTATGATGATTAAAACTACCTTCACGAGAAAACTTTGATTCATCGAGCCAAATTATTTTTTCTAAGAAATCTGGATTCTCTTGCATTTTGATAACTATCATTTCATAGTATTCGACTCGATTAGCAGGACCGTGAATATTTAATGCTTGGACGGATGTAATTTAAAATCATGCCATTTATGATTTTTCAATATTCTTTGAATATAATTACGCGAGCAGCCAAGATCGCGCTATGCAGATCTAACCGATGCTAGCGGGTTCACCCCAAAAGAACCCAAAACACTAACTCTTACTTCATTTCTTGTGATTTGTTTAGGCAACACAATTATCTTGTTGACTTGTTCGTAATTTTCAAAGTTAATAACAATGCTTCTGGATTTTGTTTCGTCATAGGGGTTAAGTGAGGGTATCTTTCATTAAATGCCCTACAAGGGCACAAAATTATTTTCTGGCATTCTCCGTGTATGAAAAATAAATTTGAAATATCCGAATTCGAATATTCCATCTTACAAAATAACCAAAAATCAAAGCAAAGGTACCAATCATTCACTATACACTAATACGTTCAAAAAGTTTGATTTCAAATAATACAGTGGCAAAACTAGGTAAAACTTACCAAAATAAAATATCAAAACAATTAAGCACTATTCAAAAACACTTATAATAATAATAATAACAACTGACTAATGTTTGCAATATCTACTGATACAATGACGGTTTAACTTTGATTTTGTTTATTGTAATCCAAAGCCAACTTCCGTAATAAATATGTATGTGAAATTTTTTGACAACGAGAGAAATGTCAAATAACTAAAAAAACTATCACATTTAGGTAGAGAAATCCTTACATAGATTTAAAGAGAATTTAATTCTCTATCGAACACGATAACAAAAACATACAAGTCCAATTTAAAAAAATAACTTTTTGGCAACTTTTGGATAGTTGTAAAGGAGCTTCATTATCTTTCCCCTGCAATGGATTTTTAAAAAGTTAACTATAAAGTGGTATACCTTATTATCATTTGGTTTTTCTTTAAAAGTTTCATAATTGTATCTCCTTCCAGTTTAGAGTAATTCTCTATAATTGGTCTTTGAGAAACGAAAATAATTTTTTGCTCGAAAACTATAAAAGTTATTAAATACTTTTTAGATAAAAGTTGCATTAAATTTGATGCAGATTTATAATATGGAATAAAAATATAGGCATTCTATTTAAAATAACGAAGTTAAGGGCAATTTCCGGTATTACTGGAAGTGTCGCCGTCTTGAAAATATTTTTAGTAGATGGAACACGTAACACGAGATAATTTACCAAAATTTGACTTTAATCCCTGTATTCGTTAACAAAATACTTTTAACCTGCCATGACGGTGGGACACCGTGTATACCGTGTGGACCAAATTGATGTTGCATGTATTGGGATCTTTGAAAATATAGGAGATACGAAAATGGTTAAATGGAAAAAGTTTTAGGGCATTTTATTGTGAGTTCAAAATCATTTAGCGAATGGCTCTACTTATTTCTGTTTTTGAAATATTTAAAAAAACTAAAATAATGCATTTCCGAAAAACCTCTATAACGTTTTTATTTCTGAAAACTTTTGAAATTTGTAAAAACATTCTTTAGGCAACTTTTCAAACTAAATACAACTGTATGATCAAACTTCATTCTAGAAATTTGAATTTCTTAAAAATGTCATCAACCTCATTTTTTCTTATGGACGCCAAATTAAATTTAAACTTATTTAAAGGAACGTTCTATTATCTTTACAATAATGTATAATACTTGGGATAAGCGAGCATCGGCGACCGCAGAGAACTTAAAAATTCAATTTTCAATAAATTCTTGCAGCACTGTGTATTAAAGACGCTACGACGTCATTTAAAATCGCATCAGTTGTTTCTATAATTAGAAAACCCTCTTAAGAAACACCAGAACCATAATTTAAAAATATTTTGTAAGTAATAAATACGCACATTTAAAATTAACAAAATTAATTGAAAGAACTATTGATGATTAGCTTTGGTAAAGGTTAAAATACTTAGGTACTCTTGTAACGTTTATACGAAACGCAATCTAAAAGAATTCCTAAAAATTCTACGCATTTTCGCTATATTCATAAATACGGAAGTGTAATTAAGAACACTCAATTAAGGACTTCACAAACTCTAAGAAAGCGTCAAGTACCGTGAGCGAGTGTCTACGTTTAGTTTAAAATTAATAGTAGAAAAATTACTTAATTAAAAGCTGCATTAAAAATGCTATAAAACAATTAAATAAAATCACGCAACCAGATGTAAGTATGATGCGCTACCGTCCGAAATTACACAAGATTGCTTTGATAATCAATCACAAGTAACCGAAATAACGATCTCCCATTATTGAAATATCAATTAATTAGTAAATAACTAATTAAGAATATTACATCATGTTGCGCAGTCGAATTGGTTAAACACATGCAGCCGTTATCCGTATCACTATGATAGCAAACAAAGAAAGCAAGCCAAATCAATATTCGCAGAACGAAGAACGCGAATACCAATTAGGTATAAACAAGACGATTTTACAAACCGAAGGGAGTCTTCATAGAGACTCTATACGGGAAGTTGCCTAGTGTAATTCCATCTAAAGCTTTCCTGATCGGTAAAGCTAGTTTTGTTAATAACTCTTAAAACCAGGTCGACGCAAATTCCTAAGCACCGCTCACCTCTAGACCGTCCGATTGCGAATCAAAACCGTCGGGAACGCTGTACGCTAGGAGGTCGTGTCACAAAACCATATACCAAATCGATACGAAGCTGTTTACAACCACTTTGCTAAGAAGCTAGCTGTCAACGACACCGAACGCCATCGACATCGTTGTGCGTTGTGTTGTAACTATAGCAGACGCACATCGACGCCAATCAGAGACCATCCACCGCATACGCTCTGCTGTCGTCTGTAAATGTGTAGCTAGGTTGCGATTTACAGAAACGACGCCGAGGGCTGTCGACGTAGTTGTACGTTGTGTTATAACCGAAGACGTCCCCTCAAGTAAGGTATCCTGTTGTTAGTAAATGAGTGGATAGGTCGCAGTTCACTAGCGACGCTATTTTAACAAAGACGGTCGGCGTCTATTGAGGGACATCTTTGGTCACGGGTACACGCCGATTTCTTGTTTCCGTCCATCCCAGTACCAACCGCGATGAGAGTGCCGCATGGGAGCGACGCCCGTTTGTTTAGACCTCAAAGCACATAGCAATCCCGTGGGTTCATATACAAGTATCAGGAAAACAGAAGGTGAGTGGACCTGGGAACTTGTGCCGACTATCAACTTCAAAACTTCGGGCACATTTACAACACGCCCGTCTCGAGTCTTATATGAACTCCGATAAAATTTACAAACGCGGGCATTCATGTCTACTTTGTTTGCTACCTTGGTATTTTTAATTTATTTTAATTTTGAGTTCCAGATATATTTGAGTTATTTCGTTGTTAATGAACATTAATAAGTTTCTTTGATTACACTGCTAGGATTACTCATTTATTTTGCCATTAAATTAGTATCATAACGTATCTTTCCAATTCCGCCGACGACTGAATCGAACAGTAACTAGAAGTTCGTTTCGAGACCGAAGTCCGAGTGACTTCATTTAGCATAAACGACGTCCATCGCAAGAAAGCCATTTCACCGTTACTTCGACCACCCGAATCGTCGAAGCGGGGGTACAAACTGCACGAAGAACCATCCCTCACGACTAAGAGCTACCACCGGGTAGAACGCAAGTTCTTTACTCCTCTTATACCTTTCATTAAGGACTAAAACGTTACTCTCTTCTTCACAAACGTGGCGCATCTCAAAATTTAGTTGATGTTAGTAAGTACGTAAACAATTACAATTTATATTTCCAAATTCGGAAGTAGCCTTTGGTTTTGACAATGAAGGATATGAAAATAATGCTAACTATAGAATTCCGTGAAAGTTCTGATAATAGCTATTAAACGCATCTGTTGATATGTATCTATACTTCGTAATCACTATGTATTTTACGATAATAACAATAAGGAGAAACTCAGTATCTGTAAAAATTGGTATTGCGATTTCAATTCTGATCTCTGCATTGAATAAACTATAGAATTCTATAAACTTTGTCTTTTAACATAAAAATGGCACGCAATTTTTTAAATGAAGAGAAATTGGACATGATAGAGACTTGCATTGAAAGTCAAAGAAACTCAGATGTTGCATTCAACGGATATTTTGAAAGTTATCCTGCAAGGCAGCAAGATATTTCTCAAAAGTTATTCAAAATTTAATTAATTTTGGAGGTTTCGAACAATCTTAATCTAAATTATACAACAAAGAAAATGAAAAGCGCTATAATAATGTTCAGCAATATTTTAACGAGAATCCAGAGGCTTCAATAGGTGGTGCCAGCAGAGATTTATAGATTCCATCAAAAACCATTAAAAGTACAATATTTTTTATAAATGTAAGAATCACGCTTATAAACCAACAATTGTACAAGGACTTCACGAAGGCGGTATTGCTAGAAGACTGAGATTTTGTAACTGGTGTGTGAATAAATGTGAGGATAATACCGACTTTCACAACAATATTATTGGGACCGATGAAACACAGTTTAGTAATTGCGGTGTATTTAATAAACATAATCATCATCACTGGGCTACCGAAAACCCTGAACTACGAATGCAACACAGACTGCAAAAGAGGCTTAGTTTAAATGTGTGGTGGGACATTTATGGCAAGGAAATATCGATGTTATTTGGCCACAGCAACCCCTCACACATTTAAATCAAAATATAGTAAACACAGTATTTTAACTTTCTAGGAAATCAATTGATTGGTTCATTTATTTTTGATGAAACCTTGACAAGACAAGGTATCTGGAGATGCATTGTAATCACATATTACCTACTATTAGAAGGGCAGTTCCAGGCACATCAATTTAATAATATTTGGTTTCAACAAGACGGGTGTCCTGCCATAATTCTCGAGACGTTATAGCCTAGTGCAAGAGATTTGGTGAGCGACCAATCTCTACCAATGGTCCGGTACCTTGGCCTGCTCGGTCTCCGTATCTTACGCCAATGGTTTTTTTATGGGGGCGTGTAAAAAACGAAGTTTATGAGTTTGAACTGCATCAAAACAGACACGTGCTAGAGGAAAGAGTGCGAGAAATCTTTGACAACTAAACACTATTCAGAGAGTGACTAGAATGGTTTTGAAGCAGTGCCAGCAGTATATTAAAAAAATGGGGAACATTTTTAGCACGAAAATAATTAATTATTTATAGAATTTATTAATTTTGGTTGCTGAATTATTATTTTAGTTTAATTTTCTGTTATTTTTAAATATTCTAAATAGAATAATTATTTCAGTTTGACACTTGATAGAGTTTAATGATTTCTAAGCAAACTATGCGTGTTTAAATGGCTTTTTTGTTGTAGGGTCATTTAGTATTCTAATTACAATGTTGGCAAATTTCTTTAAAAATATAACTTCCATGTTTTCTGCGGTTACTATTATTCCCTTACCTCATATGTTATACATTATTATAAAGATAACAAAACGTGCTTTTAAATTAGCGTAAAATACAATATGGCATCCATAAGAAAAAATGAAGTTGATGACATTTTCGAGAAATTGAAATGTCGAAAATGAAATCTTATTAGACCATTGTATTTAGCTTAAAATTTTGCTTAAAAATGTTTTTACAGATTTGAAAAATTTTCAAAAATAAAAAAGTTACAGGGGTTTTAAGAAATGCATTATTTTAGTTTTTTCAAAATATTTCTAAAACAAAAATAGATAGCTCCATTCTGTAAACGGTTTTTAACTGAAAACAAAATTTTCTAAAACTTTTCTTATTTAATCATTTTTGTAACTCCTATAGTTTTCAAAATCACAATAGATGCATCACCAATTTGGTCCACACGGTAAATTTAAAAACTATTAACTTCATATATATGTAAATTATATATATATATATATATATATATATATATATATATATATATATATATATATATATA
>JAHWXV010988774.1:0-10794 GCA_024586415.1 Phrixothrix hirtus | reverse complement strand
TGTGTAAACAATTCATATAATGGAAGATGTCTCAACTGGCCCTTAACGGTATTTTCTGCAATACTAAATATTTTTAGTGTCAATTTACTTGTTATTTACATATCAGCTAAAGTGGCACGTTAAAACAATCAAAAACCCTTTAATATTACCTTAGAAAATCTTAGGAATGAACAACTGAATTTGTACTATGTATGAAGTAATCTCAGAACTATCTATGATTGGAAAAGTTTTAGAAGCTCCTGTTCTAGCTTATTTTCATTGTTGCTAGTATTTGCAGCTAGGTGTTTCGACAAAATAATATTATAGGTGATAGATAATAAACTAAAAACAAATAGTGTATATAATATAAAAATAAACACAATTAGGTAGTATTTTCTTATATTATAAAGAAACTCTAGTATATATTTTCACGATAAGTATTATATGATGCCACACAATGTGAGAAATTTCAATCTATTTCTAATTTAAATATCGTGCTGTTATCTAAACATATTCAATTAAGGGGACGTGATGCCGAAATCTATGCTTTAAGAAATAAGCAATGCTTTATCTTCAACAATCTTTAACAAAGAATTGCGTTATCACAATTGTAAGAAAACATAACCTTCTCTCTGTTATTTGCGAATTTATTTAAATTATATTTGCACGCAAATAATATTTTTTAATATTTTAATATCGTGAAGGACTAGCATTGGTGCACTCTCGCCAGTATTTAACAGAGACATGAAGCATATGAGGTTACTTTTCTACTCACTAATGACAAATGGCACTCTCGCCACATCAAAGTAATAAAACCACCATTAAACTGAGATTTGTAACTTGAATAAATTTATAGATTTCAATACTTTCAAATTAACACTTTTTCAATTATATATATTATTTGTTTGTTTTTGTGGCTGAGGGTTCGGGTTAGGGAATTTCCCTCGGCCTTCTTGGACTATATCTGTTATACATATAGCCATTTCGCCATGCCTACTAGAATTTTGTTGAATCTGGAGGCGTTCCACCACCAGTAGAGATTTTTATCGTGTTAAACATGAGATTGACACGAGACCTACGATTTTACTTCCTTATCCGGAAAAAAGGCATGGTTTTTGAATTTTCTCCGCTGAAAAATTTAGCGATCTCGATTGGGTTGGAACCTGGGTCCTTTGTGCGCAAAAGCAAACACGTCAACTACTACACCAGTCGAGGCCGAAAATTATGTATATTACATACATACCATTCGTACACTGCTTCTAGAAAGACATTTAAGATCGATTAATGTAAAAGTAAAACAATGTTAGATTATTGGACACATGCATGCATTCGAGAAGTTTCAGTCTACTAAGCAACTTTAACTGGTACTTTTTAATTCAACACCCGTTGATTTTGTAACCATTTCGCCGTTTGCACCAACAGCTGATGTATCGTTTTCTAATTTAATTCCATAACCGATTACTGTTTCACGTTTGCAATTCGTTTGATTTTAGATCATTACAGCATCAGCAGAAGGTTCAATTACAATTTCAGGTAATTGCATTATTTTCTATGTTTTAAGGTAAAGGAGCCACTGATAGCCCCCATTCTTCGAAAACGTAACTCGTTTTAAGTTGTAATATATAAAGTCCGACTTCAATATACTTCCGGTAGTTCGTGTAATCATCCAACACGTAACGGCTGTAACTGATGAAATAGGTAAAGCTGCATCCACGAGCATCTGTTTTAGATTTCGATCATATGTTTCAAATGAATTCATTTCATTATCGTTACCGTTATCAAAAGAGAGAAAAGCGGAACAACTATAATGATGGCAATGGCTCTGTAACCCTTGAGGTTTAGCTTCTAAGCGCTTTCTTTCGCTTAGACTTTTATGTATGGGAAATTTATCAATGGAAATGTCGGCATCGTCATCATCACCACTATAGGTTCTTGGTTCAAGCTTGACTTAATTAATACCGCAACAATCAACATATTGTAACAAAACTACTTAATTTTTTAAAATGTTTATTTATATTCACTAAGATTACGATTATTTATTTACACTTTTTGATAGAAATATTTATTTCATAATACGCTAACAACAAACGTTTATATTTTTATTTATGTATACAGTTACTAACAGCACAAGATTATAATAAAAACTAAACTAAAGGAATTTAATCTACTATTTATATAGAAATGACAAATTCTAGAATGTGATGGAATAGTGCAGAACAAGAAATTAGTCATAATAATGATGTAATAAATTATAATGCTATGGCTCATTTGGGGATTACATCATCAATTTTATTCTAAAAAGGGTGCTAGATGTTTCTAAAATTATCTATTAGATTTTTATTGTTTCTAATTTTCGTTACAATATTTTTCTTCATCATTTTCTTTAGATAAAAACATTATGTGGAATCTGATTCCATCTTTATTTTGTTACCTAAACACATTAATTACCTTGTATTTTGATCTACTTTCTTAATCAATTGAGTTTTCTCAAAAATTAATCATTTAAAATTGACTTGTTCACATTTATTGTGAACATAACCTTCAATGGCCACTAAATCTTGGAGCGAACTAGTCGCAGTTCTACACAACTTAACAAAATTAAAATATAAGCTTATAGTCGACTGTGTGTGTTCACCTTAATTTATCAGTTTAGATTTATCTTTTAATTATCGAATTTCATAAGTTCGTTTAGGGCCATCTTCTCATTCGCGGCTAATAAAACAACGAATCAACTCACAGCCTGATACTACCTAATTTTGTTATTAGCACAATTGAAGGTATATTTTATTATAATTTTTATTTTAGAATAAATAATTCAACTATTGAACTAAGTGAATTTCTTGTGAAATACATTGTATCTAATTCAATTCCTTTAATATACTAATCAGATGTTTCTCTAATAATTTGTCTAATATTAAAAGACAGCTATTAGAAACTTACTTCAAATATAGCGAAAGCTAGGAGCACTAAATTAATGGTCTATATTTTGGTTCTCACTTTCATTTACAAAAATATATTACGACAAATACCAAATACGTATTTATCATAAAAACTAAACGAACTGTAATAATTTATTTAATCTTTTATCAAACTGTCTGTTCAATTTAGGCTATAGTGTGTTAAAATCTGGTGTAATTTACATAACAATTTCTGTTTAAGCAGATATTTTAATAATAATAATCATACGTGCGAATAAATTCTAAAATTCATTAGATATGGAAATCATTAGCAGAATCAAAGTAATCGTCAAGGTATAAACGTTATCAAACATATATACAGAATGGGAAAATTTCTAAAAGTGGATAACATGTTTTTTTAACAGTCTTAATTAACAGAGATTAATTTTAATTATGGCGAATTTTCGTGATAAACTGTAAAATGCTAAATATATAGTTACGGTTCAAACAATTTTCGGTGATAAAATGAATGGCTGTTGTCTTTATAAACGAAATCCATGAACAACAACTTACAGTTTCGCAAAATGAAGACCGAAATTTTAGTGTTCTTAGGCTTCGCCATATTTGGGGTATGTTTTTAATCTATTTGGCTTAAAAACTATAATTAAGGTGGCTAACAAAGATATTAAATTGTAATAAATGTAAAACAAGTATCTCTTTTATTGCAATTCGGATGGATCAATAGCGAAAAATTATTTTTCTGAATATCATAAATATATAGTATATATATAGTATTGAAATTCAACTTAATAATTTTCCACATTACAAGGGTGTATTGATAATTTCTTAGCCTATTATAGAATACAGAAAATTTGAAAATGAAGATATTTTTAATTCGAGGTATTTATCTTTTAAAGTAACACACTTATTACAATTATCCTACAACTTCTATAAATCTCTTAACGAAACATCATCTTGGTCTTTAATCAGCTGGCTACAGCTGCTATTATTTCATCGTGCGAAGAAGATTATGTCTTTCCAAACATTTTTTCATTTGGGAGCATAAATTATAGAGAAGGCCAGATCTGTTAAATGAGTAATTCAAACTTTAATTTATTCATTATATTTATTGTAATACGCGACTCGTCGTGCAAAAACAAGTGAGGAGGATCCCAAAAAATTGAAGCAAGAACTTATCTAACACAAAACATCTTAGGCCTTGAACAACAATAGTACCCCATTCCTCCGTTAACTGTTGTTTCGTTTCTGGGCCATAGCAATGTATCCAGGTTTCATCCAAGGCAATAATACGGTTCAAGAAATTAGCATCTTCGTCAAAATGAGAGCAGATGCAGCGTGACGGTATTCCTCCTTGTTCGATTTTGATCCACATTGAAATGAATTGTGTGATGTACGCGTTCATATGAAATCTTCAGTGTCACAGCTACAGATATTAATCATCCAAGTCTCTTGTCGTCTTCAACGGAAGTTTTACCTTTCTTGGAATGTACGACCCAGTTTGTTACGATTGCATATGAAGGCCAGGGATTGCCGGGTGTTCTAAACGGGTCTTCATAAATTTCTTTACCACTTAATTCTTTTAAAAACAAATACTTAACGTTTGGTCGATAGTCAATTTTATCGATTTTTATAATTTCAGTGGAAATGACTTTTTCCAAATATTACACAGAAACAGTTTAAACAAACTAACGTAAAATTTTAAGTTAGCATTTCATGCCGGATCCTATGGTAACGCAAATTTGTTTTGTACAATTAAAACTATCTAGGCTAACTATATATCAATATGCCCTCGTGTCTACGGACTTAGGACCGTATTTTTGTATAATTTCTGGACAAATCTTTACATGTATTTGCTTCTGGTAAAATTAACTGTACTAGTTCTGTACTATTTATAAAGGATGTTTTTTATAGACATATAGAACTTTAAGTTGACAACACTGTTTGATATGTGCGCCATTTTGACATCTGTCACTTGTTTTGTGTTTAGTTTGATTTGCCGTTTCATCATGAATAGACTGACACCTGAACAACGCCTACAAATTGTGCAGATTTTTTACGAAAGCCATGGTTCACTTCGAGAAACTCATTGCGCTTTCGTCCATTTTACGGTCGAGATAATCGTCCATCAGAGCAATTAATTTGAGCAACTATGGACCGTTTGCGCACCACTTTTATTCTACAGAATAACGCGCATCGTCAGAGACGTCGTACAGTGTGTACCAAAGAAGCTATTGCTGCTGTAGAGCGTAGTGTCGAGGAAGACCCAAATCAGTCCATTCGGCATCGTGCTTAATAATTGGAGCTGTGTCCATCTACTTTATGGAAGATTTTGCGCAAAGATTTGGGTTTCCAGGCTTACATAATTCAACTCGTGCAAGCATTGAAGCCGCACGACTACCGCGCACGCCGTAGATTTGATGAATGGGCTCAAAATGAAGTTGATGTTGATTCCGAATTTCACAAGAAAATTTTGTTCAGCAATGAAGCTCATTTTTGGCTAAATAAGCAAAATTGCTGCATTTGAAGTGAAGAGAATCCACGTGCCATTGTCGAAACACCGTTGCATCCAGAAAAAGTCACTGTTTGATGAGCTTTATGGGCCGGTAGAATCATTGGTCCATTTTTCTTTAAAAATGATGCCGGCCAGAACGTAACAGTTAATTGTGACCCCTACAGGGCCATGATCACCGACTTTTTTGTACCACAATTGAGTGCCCTTAATGTAGAGGACCTGTGGTTTCAACAAGACGGTGCAACATGCCACACCGCGCGTGCCACAATTGATTTATTGAAAGAAATGTTCAGCGAACGAATAATTTCGCGTAATGGGCCCGTGAATTGGCCTCCAAGATCCTGAGATTTAACACCCTTGGACTATTCTTTGTGGGGCTATGGGAAGTCTCTGGTCTACGCCGATAAGCCACAGACGATTGATGTCTTGGAAGACAACATTCGCCACGTTATTACTGATATACGGCCTTCATTGCTGCAAAAAGTGATCGAAAATTAGACTTCCCGATTGGACTTCCTCCGAGCCAGCCGAGGTAACCACATGCCGGAAATCATATTAAAGTAAAAATGTCAAAGAATTATCTTTCGAATAAAGCCAAATTCATGGCAATTAACAACATTTATCTGTGTTTTATTTCAATTTAAAGTTTTATGTCTCTATTAAAAACAACCTTTATCCAACATACATTTAACATTAAATTTAACAACTATAGAAATACTTTCCTGATTTACAACAATACTTTAGTATTAATTATAGCTTCTGTGAATACATGGTGTCTGAAAAATAAAACGCAATACGTTAACATCGGATACATCTTGATATGCACGATAAAGGACTTTCACGAACTATTTGTTTAAATTGCATAGTTTTTGAAATAATTCCAACTAAAGTTTTCAATCTGCCCCTGCTTTTAACTAGGCCTGTTGTATCTGACATTAAGTGACTGGCGGACTCTAAATTTGCAGCAACAAAATGACGCATATGATTTCATACATCTCGGCTAATTATTAAATATTCATAAATGAATTAAATAGATAGTTACTGTTTAAAAATAAGGTGGAGGTTTGTTAGTGGGTTTTGCCTACCCCGTTAAGGGAATGGCGTGATGGGTAGTAGTAGTAGTAGTAGTTAAAAGTAAAAGTTTGATTTACTTCCTCAAAATTTCTAATTATCTTTTAATTGTGCACATTTAAAATAAAAACGAGTTTTTACCCATTGTGCATTTATAGTGTTGAAAAAATTTTTTTAAATAACTTTCGCTTTTAAAAACCTTTTACAATGTTTCAAGTCATTTTAAACAATCTTTACGTTAATACAATGAAAGTTGAAATGTCTTTTTAAGCCTAAATTGCATTTTGATAAATTTCCTATTATTATTAGTATTTAGAATCAATTGTGGAATAGTCAAAAATCAAAACTGAAAATTAATTTCATACTTTCACCTAATTTGTATGCAATAATACATATATTTTATGCAAATTAATGGAATCAAGCGACCTTTAATTTTATACATACCAAGTAAAATGAAAATTAGTGCCAATTATGGATAATTTATTTGCAACTTAACGAAATTATTTAAAATAGATATTTTGATAATTTTTTGAAATAACATTAAATACTTTAAAACGTAAAACTGTTAATGAAGAAGTAGTATGCTGCAAATATCAAATATCAATTTACAACTACACAAATATGCCGAAACGCAGGCCTCGATTGATGTAGTGTTTGTTTAGCATGTTTGTCTGTACGTCAAAAAGAGGCGAGTTCGTACTCGTCTGAGGTAGGTAAAATTTTTTATGTAGAAAAATGTAAAATACATGCCATCTTCTAGGATAAGGAAGTAAAACTGTAGGACCCATGTCAAGGTGACGTTTTAGCACGTTAAAAATCTCAACTAGGAGTAAAGCTCCTCCAGATTTGGCAAAATTCTAGTAGACATGGCGAAATAGCTATAGCTATAGCTATAGCCACAAAACTAGATAAAAGCGACACGTGAAAATGTTAAATTAAACAATCTCATAAGAAATTGTTTATTTTGCAAAGTAACGAATCTTTGACCATTTGTTAATTCTAGTGGGTAGAGAGTGTCTTAAACTAATCTTTAAAAAAAATATCTCGCCGGTGCTGGAGATGATAAACCCTGCCCGCTCATCTCAAAGCATTTAAATTATGCATCAAATAGATATTATTTCAAAAATAAAATTGTTTTTATTTGAATAAAAAATTTATTCTTAAATGTCCTATGATACAAAATAGCGATCGCTATTTACTGTGTTAAAATAGTTTTGGGGTGACCGATGTGACCAAATTGGAGACAATTCTATTTCCTTGCCGCTCTTCCTATTTCTAATCTAACTTTGTCGAGTTGCATTTTTTCTAAAATTGATTATTTTAGGAATTAAACTTACACAAAACGTATAGCTAGGATTTTATGAAGTTTTATTATTTTTTATACCATAAATATTTAAAATATGCATTACTTACAGATAAATGGCAATGCTGAAACCGAGTGTATGGTATTAGAGGATAGGATATTATCCGAGGACGACGCATCTAATTTCATTTACGGTCACTTTGAGACACTTGGTAAAACATATGTAGCTAGAGACTATTATGATTGCATTATTGAAAAAAGGAAGCTTAAAAACGAAGACGGAAGTATTAATATTCCTAATTTTAAAAGTTACGTCGTCAGTTTAGCAGAAGCGTATATGAATCATACAGCTAATAAAGAAGAGATAGACAAGGCACACGAAACAGTCGATTTAGTACTAGATGAATATTCATTATTGAGTTATAGAGAAATACATCCAAAAGCAAACTGTTTTTTCATTTGGGAACATATTAGAAGCTGCACGTATAATTTTTCATGGGCGGGTCGAAAACCCATAGACATATTCGATATAGTCATGAAGGTGCCGTAAAAATATATTTAATATAAAATAGAAGTAAAAGTAGTACACACAGGCATATTATTATGTTTAAATATGAAAAGAGTTCCTCTGGACGGTTTAATGTCGAAATGTATCATTAATAAATTCCTCTATTTATAACTCCTTTTTTACTTTATCAACAAAATATAATGTATAATAATTATAAATTTATAACATTCATTTACACATAAATTCAGATTGATTATGTTGGAATATCAAATACATTCATTTTTACTTCGCGAAATTAGACCAGGATGATGTATGTACTCGTCCATCAAAAAAGTTGTTTCAACTCACAATAATAGCATATTAAAGGCAAGCTTCATAAGACATGCTTTTATTACACGAATTCAAGGGTGACAAAACATCTTATGGAACGATTTTTTTATACAATATTATCTATTTGCTTAAAATTTTGGGAGAAAGAACGTATTTTGTTAACATATAATTAATTTAGGGAATTTTGTGACAGTTAGTGAATTTTGACGTTTTGACATTTGTATATGAAAGTTTTGTCAATTTTCTATTTAATTTTAACATTTAATATAGTTAATTGTTAATGTTACCAACATTTTAATAGAATATTATACACATAATGGACTAATTTTAATCCCGAGAGAGAAAGTTTGTTTTTGGAGCGACAGGGAGAGAAGTATTCTCGCCGGTGATTAAAAAGCACTTTAGTCCTAAGTTATATACATAATTTTTGCACTTCCGAAAAATTGAAAATCAAGGAGTCGTAGAATATAGAATTACACGATTTTGAAACTGACAGTTCATTCGATTTATCAACGTAAGCTGTACGGCATGTGCTATTTAATTTTTAGTTACGAAATGCTATAGTAACGCTTTCAGCAGTATGTAATTTTTTGCACCTCCACGATTAAAACACCACTTTTAGCCATTTGTTTCCGTGATTAAAGCAACACTTTTAATCTCAAGGGATTCAAATTTTACTTTAGTCCTAAGGGAAAAAACTAAATGCATGGCAATAACAAAAATTAACCAATTAGATTATCTATGGCTGACAGCGTTACTATAGCGCTTCGCAAATACAGTTTAAATAGCATTTGCTGTGAAGCATACATTGATAAGGCGAATGAACTGTCAACGTCAAAACCATGCAATTTTAGTTTCTTTGACCCTTTTGATTTTAAATTTTTTGGAAGTGGAAAAAATAAACCTCAAGTCAAAGTGTTTTTTAATCCCTGGAGAGATAGGTTCTCTCGCTGTCGCTCGGGAAATTAACTTTCCTTCTGAGGATTAAGAGAGGCAGTTTGGTCCCTAGGTATTTAATAATTGGTTAATTTTTGTTATTATCATGTATTTACTTCGTTTATGAGGGATTTAAAGTAAAATTTTATTCCCTTGGGATTAAAAGTGTCGCTTTAATGTAGAAACCAGTTGCTAAATATGGCGTTTTAGTCCCGGAAGTGCAAAATATTATATACTCATTAAAGAGAAAGTCGTTGTATAGCTCGAATGTGTTTCATAATGCGTTCGTCATGCAAATTGATAAAATATTGTTTCGCCGATCGGCACTAAGGGGTTATTTTACTGACACTTATTTGACAGCCAAGCGGTATGCTATCAGCCTAGGCAGGTAAAATACGCATAACTGCCTAGGCAGGTAAAATAAAACAAAACTGCATACATAAGCATTAAACACACTTGCCATTAAATAATAACAAATTTGACACTAATGCTTTAATGTAACCTAATAAATGCTAGTTACATAATTATAAGCGTCAATATAGACTTTCTTGGATTGACTCGGTAACAAATTCGTTTCTACATTTCTTGCTGCTTGACAAATTGCAGTTGGTGTTAATGTTTCTTCGTCACTTTACATTATTTAATAATTTACAAGAATTACCACATGCAACAAGCAATACAGTGACATCGAGAAAGATTGCCGACTGCTGGATAGGCAACCAAATTTACACTTGTGGTAATGAATTTCATTGAACGTTCCTAAATTGCTTTTCCCATAGGCGTTACATTAAAAGGGAGCCAAAAACACCTATATCAACCAATTGAACTGTTGTTTAAAATTATTCCCCCAGTGTATGGGTTATTCGAATATTTAAAAAAAAATATTGAAAGAATGCTTGCACTTGTTTAATAAGTAATGTAAAGTTACATCTTTGAAGAATACAAGTGTATAATTCATATATTGTAAGCATGATATTACAATTTGTGAATGTTCTTGTAGGTTTTAATAATTTAAAATTTAATAAAATTTAATTTTTTTATTGAATAATGAATCTACAGTTTTAGACTTTCAGTTAGTTTAATGACAGCCATTTCTAATTGAATATTTTTGGAATGACACACTAACGAAATGTACTGTTATTGAATTGAAATGAAGAATCAAAATAAAAATTTAATAATTATATAAACACAGCTTTAACAAAGCTTTTGATTGTGCTTAATATGTATTAATAAATTT
>JAHWXV010988703.1:0-13851 GCA_024586415.1 Phrixothrix hirtus | reverse complement strand
CAACTTAGAAACATGTAGAGTAGTTAGAAAAACCATAAACATACGTAAAACAAAAATAGTGGACTGTAAGAATCCTGAGATACAGGTGTCCGTCGTATTACACAGGTTCGATAAAACACGGTACAAAACTTGAGATTAATGTAACACGGTTTTGATATAACACGATTTCAAAAAATTTAAAATGTATTCCACTGGATTTCCTTTGAATTGCGTTCAATAAGGCAAATGCCTAACTTTATTACTATAGAAAAATCTCAGATTTTCTTTGTGAGAAGTGGCAGTTTGCGTTTTGTTCTTTGCAAATGAAGCTGATAAAGGTTTTGCTTACTTTTTTAACATTTTGGGAAGTAAATAGCGAAAAGTTAAAAAGTACATAGTGAATAATAACATTCTTTTGAAAGTTTATAGGTGCATAATAATTTTAATTTGAGGTATGTAAAAAATTAAGTTGTAACGTTTATAGTAAATCTAATTTTGAGCCCTAAATTTAGACAATGTCTGGCAAGATCAAGAAGCAAAAATTTAAACGAAAATTTATTTCACTCGAAGAAAAAATTGGAATTTCAAATCGTATAAAATGCGGAAAAGCCTTCGATGATTGCAAAATCATAAATTTTAAACGAAGCTACTATTTATATTATATTAAAAGAGGAAAGAGAAATTAGAAAAAGTGTTGCTGCTAGTTGTTCGCAAGATGCGAAACATGAATGCCGCAAACGAGAAATAAATATGGTAAAAGTGCAACATGTCTTGTAATATGGATACAAGATCGTTTATATAAAAAAACATCCCTTTGAGCACAGATATTCTTAAACAAAAATCACTCATAAATTACACACATTTATAGAAAGATGAACTTTCTTCTAAAGAACAACCAAACCCATCATTTTTGACAAGTAATGGTGGTTTGAAAATTTTAAAAATGATTATCTTTACGCAATTTAAATCCTCAAGGAGAAAAAGGTTCATTAGATGTAGACGCTGCCCAAAAATGTATACTGAAATACTACAACTTATTAAAGAGGGATAATATTCAGCAAATCCAACTTTCAACGCCGATGAGACAGCTTTATACTGGAAGAAACTGCCGCCTGGAACTTTTATTTCAAAAATTGAGAAGCAGGGATCAGATTATAAACTTTGAAAAGATTGTGTTACTCTTCACATGTGTAGTAACATATTGGGAAATTTTATAATAAAACCAATGATAATAAATCGTATCTTGAATCCCACAGCAATGAAAAACCTTCTGGCAAGCAAATAAAAAGGGCTGGATAGGTAATACAAAATTTGTTTGAATACGTTTAAAGATTGTTTTATTCCAGAAGTAGACAAGTTTTTGAAGAAAAAGAATTTGAGCAGAGAGGTAAATCATCCCAACGTAAAAATTGTATTTTTTCCTCCAAATTGTACATCATTGATCCAAGTATTAGATCAAGGAATAATTTCAACACCCCAGACATATTATATCCGACTAACATTCCAAAAAAATTCGAAAAACTGGAAAACGATAAATGTGTAACGTTTACCCAAGGTTGCGAAGAGTTTTCTATTTTATATTGTGTTGCAATTATAGCTTTGGCTTGCAAGGAATTAAAAGTCTACATTTCATGCGTATTGGAAACCTTTGTTACTCCAAATGGTCCTGAGAGGAAACCGTGTCCCATTTGAGGAAGCAGAATATAACTGAATAATATCGGGTGCTTCTAATTCGGAAGGAGGCGGATTTTCAGATATGAACATTGATGATGAAAAACAAACTTTGAATGAGGAAGAACTAATTGAACTACTAAATACCTCCAGTTCCAATTATGCCGATGATTTTGAAAACATTTGTAATATTACATCGGTTTCTCATTTAAATTTAATTGACTTGGAAGAAGGAATAGCTTTAGCTAAAAAATTAGAAAATTTTTTCGTTGAAATAGAACCTTCTGTAGTACGTAGGGGAAAATTTAAAAGCAAATTGTAAAGTTCTTTAGCTCCTTATAGAGAAATTCTGAAAGAATTGCAAGATCGAAGTAGGCAGGCAATTGCAACTACGTCAAATAACATATGTAATGATGGAGAAATAGCTAGTGAAGAGTTTCAACCAACTTTGGGAAAAAGATAGTCTAGCTGTAAGTTTTGATGAGAGTGATGAAAATTAATTTTGTGATAGTAGTAAGTTGTTTCTATTTATTTTATAATACATAATCATAATTATTATATATTTTTTTTGTAGTTTTAATTTTTATATTTCATCATAATGTTGAATTTTATATTTCTTTTTAATAGAAACTTAAAGTTAACTTACTTTTTCATTTATATGTATATTTGGAACGAAATTTCAGCAATCATAAATTTTTATACCTTAAGACTTGGTTTCGATATAACACGGTACATATTGCCTTGATTTATATTATTTCAAAGTTTCTCATAACACGGTTTCGATATAACACTAAACAAGGTTTCGATACATTACGATATACATTACCTTGATTTATATTATGTCTAAGTTTAAATTATATTATCCTATATTTTATTTAAGTTTAAATAAATAAATAGAAAAATTTGGTATAACACTGTTTCAATATAGCACGGTATTTAGAGAAACAACAATAATAATAATAATCGCTTTTGTTATAATTACCATATATACATAATAGTTTTAAAACAACCATATATTCTAAAACATCGACTTCCGACGAAATCTAGCCAAATGTTACTTTATTTAACAAGAAATTAGGCTAAGATTTGAAAAAATATAAAAAAGAAGGATAAAAGAGAAGAAAAGTAATAAAAGGGATAAGTTTGTTACACCAGCAGATAATAATAATAGGTATTCATGTGTTACTACAGTACAAAAAGAAATTTGTTAGATATCGCTTGAACTTTTGTAGAGTAAGGATTTTGATATAAGAAGAGAATTATGAAGCTTGATTCTACTGTACGTAAAACTTCCGCGAAATAAAAGATGTATAGCATACATTGAAAGAAAATTCTTATATTGATTATTTATAGTAGTTAGCAATCGAAGAACGGATCTTTTAATGTAGGCGAGTTGTGTGTAGGAGATTTTAAGTGATAGGTTTATCTGTTTTTAATTTTCACGCAACCATGTACAGCAATTTTATGGGAAATATGAACATATCGACGTAAATTAGCTATACGAGGGTGAATAAAGTATAAACGGTAATTTTTAAAAATATATTGATTGAATAATATTATACACAAACTATACCTTCAACACTTCTCAATGTAGTCTCCTGCGTTATCTACACAATTCTGCCACCGATTTGGAAGCCTGAATATTCCCTGTTCAGAAAAAGATCGAGGCCGTGTTATCAACCAATTGCGCACGTGCTCCTCGACTTCTTCATTGCTTTCAAAACGTTGTCCTCCAAGTAATTCTTTTAGGGGCGCGAACAAAATGTAGTCATAAGGGGACAAGTCTGAACTATAAGGAGGGTGTTCGAGAGTTTCCCAGCCTATTTTTTCCAATTTACGTCTTGCCAACAACGCGGTGTGAGGCCTAGCGTTGTCATGGAGAAGGATGACATCTCTAATGGGCGTACCTCGCCTTTTGTTTCGGTAGGCGGTAGGCAGTTTTTGCCGACTGTAGCAACTGGCAATAGTAAGCCGCATTCACTACTCGTTGATCGTGAAGAAAATCGAAGAGTAAAACTCTACATGAGTCAAAAAAAATTGTTTCAAAATCTTTTTCGGCTGAGAGACGAGTTTTGGCTTTCACTGGACAGCCTTCATCCTTCCTTCGCCATTTTCGATTCGGCAGTGTAATGATGGACCCACAACATCTTATCACATGTGACGATGCGCCTCAAAAACTCCTCACCTACTTGTTGAAATCGATTCAGAAGTCTCCTAGTGATCTCCGACTTTACTTGTTTTTAATCTCCGGTTAACAACCTCGGAACCTATCAAACACTCACTTTTCTGAAGCGAAGTTGCTCTGGGATTTCGAATTGAATACTCCCATAGCTGATACCAATTTCTGACGAGATTTATTGAACAGCTAACTGACGATTACCTTTATTAAGTTCTCGAACGGCACCGACATTGCCATCTGTAAGTGTTGACTGTGGGCGTCGACGCTGACTTTCATTTCCGACACGTTCTCGCCCACCCCTAAATTCTCTGACCCACGTATATACTCGATTCTGAGACAGTGCAGTGTCCCCAAACTGTTCCTGCAAACGAGTAAGAATTTCAGAAGGTTTAACGCCTTCATTGGCTAAAAATTTTATCACGATGCGTTGCACAACCGACGGATGTACCTCTTGCTCGGTTATGACTGTACTGATAACAGAACAGAGCGCTGCTGCTAACTAAGCTGTTCACCCATCTCTAATAAACCAAATCACAATCGCTCACAGTTACACCCGGACCAGACGTGCTTGCTACTGTCACCAGCAAAATTACCATTTATGTTGGATTCACCCTCGTAAATAAGGCCACAGTGTCAACTTTGCAACTTCTCTTTACAATATTTACGAAGACAAAGATCGTAAATAAACTTACGATAACTAAAATGTGACAGAACTAATGATTCAGATAGCATTTATTTTTTGTTAAAATTTAAAATATGTTGATTGGCGTATAGTAAGTTGAGTAAGTATTACGCTTTTTATAATAACTTAGAATACAAAATAATGCTTAGATTTTTCAGTCAAACGCAATTAGCTGTGACTGTTAATATGTACATTGTGAACACTATTTACAGTTGCGACTTGATTTCTATTTCCAATTAATAACAAATGCGGTTCAATAGAGTGCAACTTCAAATTATACTGTGAAGCAAGTTGTTTGATTATATTGAGGTCAGGATTAATATCGCCATAGGCCTAAGTTCTTTCGGGAAATGAAAAACATTTGTAGATATGGGTATCGTCAGCATAGGCTCGAGCTACACGGTGTTGTAAGGCTATAATATATTAGTTACTTTACATTTTTGTATTAATGCATTCCAATAATTCTTTGCAATTTATATTTGACATACTTGCGAATAGTAGTCGCAACCTTTAAATAAATTATAAATTTGTTTTCCTTTTTTAACTAAACATTTCATTACAATAGTACTACCCAGACTCGATTGATGTAATAGTTAGTATGTATGCCTGTACATCCCAGCAATGCGGGCTCAAACCCAGTCGAGGTCGGTGCATTTTTTAGCAGAGAAAATTTGAAAAACATGCCTTCTCGGATAAGGAAGTAAAATCCTAGATCCCGTATCAATGTGGTGTTTGACACGTTCTGACGGTGGAAGTCGTCCAGCTTCGGCAAGATTCTAGGAGGCATGGCGAAATGTCTATATAACAGTTCTAGTTCAAGAGGACCAAGGGAATTTCCGCATACCGAAGTCTCAGCCACAAAACAAACAAGCAATACTACTAAATTATTTGAGTAACAACATCTTTCATACAGATACGATGTAAACTCATCAAGTTTTCAACGGACTGGTAACTTTCCTTATAATCTAATTTAACAATTTAAAGAAAACTGTTCACCATTTTGCTTCAAACTCCTTCATTCTCTTAATCAATATTAACAGTACTGACTAGCGTTATACCCTTTTAGACTAGTCAGTTTTTTACGGAAACTCATTTTACGATAAATTCCCCTTTCACTGGGCTTGCAATGTTATTTATTTGTAACTCTCTCGTTATTACTAATTTTAAGAATAAATAAAACCTAGTGAGGCACCACGTACGAGCATATGCCACGGCGATGGAAACATCATCTTTTGCACACTCGCCCTGTAAAATATTAAGCAAAAATATACAGTTCTTATGAAGTTGTATAATTTTTATGTGTTGAGACTTCATTAAAATTCGACCAAAAAGTATTTCTAGGAATACAATATTTCGGAACATCGTTGTTTAATTTTAAAAATCTAACATAAATAGCCCAACTATAATCTTTATGTTATCTATGCATAATTGCGTCTTCTGGTTTATCAAATTATAATAAGAGTGGGTAACTTGTTTTATTTAAAACAAGGTAACTGGTGGTAATATGCTGTTCGAAATTAAACTTTGAAGTGAACATATCTGTTAACAATAATTTAATTTCAAATTAACGATTATTTAATTTTGATTAAAGACTTACTTCCTTTAATATATAATTAGAAGCAAATATTACACCCTCTATAAATAACCATCAAACAAATATTAATCCTTCTAAATGAAGCATCCAGTTTTAATATATCCTTGGCTCTGATCCCAATTTTTGACACTAAAATATCTACTTAATTAACAAATTATATCAAGGTATTTCGTCTGTAAAATTTTAGAACTCCTTCATTTTTTATAGTTTTGATTACTTGAATAAGGTTTCGATCGCTATACTAATTTATTAACGAATATTTTGTTATTTGTTATCGTTGTTGTCTCCGTAAGACTTGTTCGATATTTTATCACTAGTAAAGTGATGGTTTTGTTTTAATTACAACAGCGGTAAATGTTTTTACAATTCATATAAGTTTAAATGATTTGTGAATCAAAAATTATAATTCAATCTTGAAAATGTACTATACTGGTATACTTAAAGGTTTATAGTGTTAATAATAATAATGTATGTCAAGTATACTTTATATAATGAAAAGAGGAGCTCTGCATCATTTATTCGTCTATCCGCTTGAAGTTGTCGATTCTTATTTGCGGCTGAAGTAGAATGCACTCCTGTTTCCGCTTTACTTTCCAACTTTCCAACCACACTCACGCTATGCTGTTGAAATATTGGTACATGCTTTTAACATTGTTTGCATGTTTGCTTTATTTCGATAGAATACAACTAGCCCACTAATATTTAATTTTTAGGTAAAAATATTTATTATGCATACATACCGTATACGGCTATGCATGCTAGCCAGAAAAGGAACATCAACCAATTTTTAACTTTCATCAAAATTGAATAAACTATGTATATAAAATTGCGATTATTAAAAAATTTTCTTAAATTTCTGCTATAGTATTTACAGGAATAAATAATTATCCACTAAAGTGAGGCTAAAAAATGTACCTAATATAGAAACTGGTGGGCTACCCCACAACTTCACAGTCTTGAAGATACAACCAGGGTGTATATATCTTTTCAAGCTGACACTGCGCGAGATTTTGAATTCAGTTACTGATTGACTTGTGTAATAATCAAATAAAGTTTTATGTTTAAAATGCCTTTCAAAAATTGGTGTTTATTCTACAATGTACAAATACAGACATTGAAACGCCGTTTAAAATATTTTAACCGTACCAAGAACGAAAAAAAAGATATACCTTATGGTTGCAAGGTTCTCCCAAATCAACAATTTACTGTTTCGAGAATTATCTTAGTGTAATACTGACTGAGTGCTTTCAATTTAGATAAACTTAGTAATGTAATAGCTGTTACAGCTAAAGTAAGACATGTAAAACTTTTACGAGCATACATACTCCCGGTAAAATAAGAATACATATGAAACCGGATGTTTTAATTCATATACTCAGATGTCAATATGATAAACAAATTACTACAAAAACTTCTCTTTTTATCTGTACGTAACCAATAATGGAATCGCCCTAGTATTTTCTCTTCTTTAG
The DNA here is from genome assembly GCA_024586415.1 of Phrixothrix hirtus. Classification (NCBI taxonomy): domain Eukaryota; kingdom Metazoa; phylum Arthropoda; class Insecta; order Coleoptera; family Phengodidae; genus Phrixothrix; species Phrixothrix hirtus. The sequence continues at coordinate 6,274 of JAHWXV010988703.1, read as the reverse complement.
CTGTAAAATATTACATATTTAAATAGCAAATTTTCCAGCACTATTATTATGTTTTACAACATTTAATAAAATAAAATAATCTGTGCATAACATTCCTCATATATATAAAATATATTTTTGCTTATAAGAGGTTTTACTTAACTTAATAGTTCACCATTAAAATGTCAGCCTAAAGATTAGAATTAATAAATAATAAACCGTTTAGTATAAAATAAATAATTGAAGAAGATTTATTGCAGACTACGTTGATAATTATTTATGCTTGCTATGTGTGAAGTACTACAATTTTAATATCCAATTACGTTGTGAAGCAATTTATTATATTAAGAAATGAAAAGCATTTAAAGTAGTAGTTACGTAACGCTGAAGTTTACAAAAATCAATTAGCATTTCTATATTTATGCACTGGATGGTTCTGTAGTTTCAACATCTTTCTCTATTCTCACTCTTTTTAGAACAGTAGTTTAAAAAATATACCTGTAATTTTTTTATGTAACCCTATTATTGGATGTTTAAGATACTTAAACAATACATTGGTATAAATCCATGGGAAATTATTTTATATCCATCTAGTGAACTTTTTTGACCATATGACGTAAATATTTTACTACCAACTTATTCTAAACCATTTCACTTTAAGGGAATCGAATATTATAAGTACGTAGGCTTTGCGAAATTATTTCGGCAAAATTATCAGCATTTTGACAGCGCTCTCTCATAAAATTTCTAACAAAATACAGAATTTGTGTTGCATAAATCTATATTTGTTTATGGTGACTAATCTTTGGGTGTAAATACCGTTCGCAGATAGGTGGTATACTTCAAAAATGAAGAATAATCGTAAGAAATCGAATAAGCACCAGACTATCAAATACTTCAAAGCAACTAATATCAGAACAAGCCTGATATAAATTGCTAAGACCGACATCAGAGTGACTCTTAGAAATATTCTTGTTCAGTTACGCTATGCAAGAAAGATTAAATGATGCAAGGTTTCAAAAAATGTGGCACAATGGATCCTGTATCTTTTCACAGATGCATATAAAATAACAGCTGGAAGTTTTTTCCAACTTGATTTGCCATTATACTGAAGAAGCCAAAGGGTTTCTGCACAATATTATGGGGAGAAATGAATGTGAGTTTTATCATTATGATGGTAAAACCAAATGCCAGGACATAACGTGTTTTCTTTAAGATCTAAAGTGCTGCTTACTGGCGGCAAGGTATTGAAAACGACTTTCTAGGGACTACATCGGTTTTTCTGTTGAGATAAGAAATGACTATGCGGATAGACATTCTGCAACTATATAAAAATTCCACAAAGCGACTTGCGAAACGCGTTCGACAATAAAAAATGGTTTTTCAACGTTGCAGCTCAAGACGTACGCGGCTCGGATAGCCTTTCGTATCTATCTTATAGCTATAGTATGGAGCCATTGAGGCAAAAGCATTACTACAAGGGATCGTGGTAATTCAGATATTTTCCAAGTTGTTGTGTTGATAAATAATTGTTGTTTATTTATTTTGTCACATTGCTCGTATACAATGTGATTCCTAAACACTGCACAAAATTTCAAGATCACATTGAGTGAATAATTTTATAAAAATATATTGGTATTAAATATATCGTTGGCTACTTCGTTTGGCAACTGTAAATAATTATAATAAATTGCTTTTTACGTTATCAAGTTACGTAACCTTTGTTTAGTTTTACAATTGAAGTAGACAGGTTATTTCGAACTGTATTGATCTGTATTAACCAGTTCAGTGTTACCAACCTTCTGAATAACTGATTTTAATATTTACAACCCTTTTATTTACCTGCAGAGAAATTTTGCATAATCTGTCTAGTCAAAATGTTTACGTTAGTTACTCTAGCGACCTCACCATTATTATTTAATTAATAACTATTATTTTCCACCAAGTAAGGACAAAGCTTTACGATCTGTACATTTATTGAAAATTCAAATAAGTAAAATTTTAAATTAGCAATAGCATATTTAAATTTTAAAGTACATAAATCTTAAAGAAAACATTTAATGTTTACAAACCCTTAGATCGTTTCTCTTTACAAGCTAATGACAGGTAGTAAACAAGAATTTACTGCAATTTTATTAACGGGCATCAGGGGAAGGACTTCCGGTTCTTTAAAAGTATTTATTCGAAATTAAAACAGGATTTTAAAAATTAAAATAACAAGCGTTTGCTTTTACTGTTTATTGAACGTTTAAGGTGATTTGACAAATAATCTTACAGTTTAAATTTTCGTTTATATTATGTTCGATTTTAAAATCTTAGACTTCCATATGACTATTCAAATTCCAAGTCAGCTGTCTTAAGAAAGATTTACGTCCCCTTTAAGTATCCAAATTAAACTTGCAGTCTTCTCTTAAGTTGGGCCTATGACAATTGGATGTTATTCTCCTGTTTACCTTAGGAAAATTTACTTCACGTTGATATGTAAACTACATAGCTGAATAATGCCACGATCCACACATATGTGACACAAATTAAGATGATCTACATTTTTGACTTCATCGGATCTTAAACCTTGTGGTCGCTTGCTTAGTTCACCAGCGATACTTACTAGCACAAGAAAAGATAAGATAACGCAAACTTGCGTCCTCAGATCTTTTATTAATATTCGGACATCGCACTCCTGTATTTTCTAGCCAATCGGCGGATTCCAAATTTCAAAATTTTTGCTTTGAAATAGCTAACGTTAAATTTATGTTCAAATCGTGTTTCTTTTTCTTTGCACTTTACGGTTTAAACCCCGGTTGCTCGTTATTGACGTCAGCAAATAAACCTTCCCTTTGGCGGTGTCTTTGCTCTAAAGTATTTGTGTAAAATATTCCATTTTACATCCCAATGCTTTGAAGGTTTACTTTATTACACAAATTTTAAGACTTACTTGTGATTTGTTTATTACGGACACTTTGAACCTTGTAAAATTATAAACTTTTATAATCTGTGAAACTTAGTTTAAAACTTGATATTACTGATTATTTTATATTACAGCAGAATGTTAGAACAACGTAATTATTTACTTATTAATTATGATATCTAACAATATGTTGTAAATCTTTCATATGCAAGATGTATACTGTTAAACTTGATAGTAAAAGTAATAGCATTTTGAAAATTTGGGAAACACTTTGGGACGTTTTATTTGAATTTCTGTTTTAGTTCTACAAATTTTTCTTTTATTTGCTAGGAACGTGTATACGAGAAGTTATTTTTAGTATTTATTTAAAGAAGTGATACGCCAATGGTCCAGGTTGAACCATTTTTCGAAGTCCTTAGTTAATGATTTTGTGTTTGGTTGATTTTAGGAAGTTTGAAAACGTCCTTTATTTCAATTCATTAGTAAAACAATGACTTTATTCAATTAACCAAATTGCACAATGACGGACACATACTTTGTATAGTTGTGTGTTTTAAATTTTCGCAAGACCTTTTATTTGTTTGCTATGTGAGTGTAACTTTAATGTATAAGATGTGTATTTTTCAACTATCGAGTGTAAGTAGACCTATTATTTGTGTGCTGAAAGGGCGGCCATACAATTCATCGGTAAACTAAATGCATCCAGGAAATATGTTCGCGAAAAATTGGTAAAGATCCACATAAACTGGTAAGACTTGTTAACGTAGATATTGTTCACTAACGGTCGTAATAAATAAGGTGCTTTCAAAGTGTGGTGGTGGAATCGAACCAATGATGTATATTTTTCAAATTCCTATTTTTATACACTTTTACTTATAACGTACATGAGTTTATAACGTAAACTTTGAATTTTCGGTAGGTAACCCCATTTCGGTGTATCGCCACAACAACGTAATCTTCTGATTTTCTACAATGGTTCATAGTAGCTTTATATAATTTATTTGTTAATTAAATTCTACAAGTTTACTGTATAATACACTAATTGTATCTCTACAGTTTTTTTCCGTAGTTATAATTTTTGTTTTACTCTATGATTGAGTTACAGTTCTAGAAAGCGTTTATCCCATATTCATTTATAGTCCATAATTTTGTTTATAAATTATTAAAATGACTTTGATAAAGGTTCTATCTCAATTACCTTTGGTAATTAAAGCTCCTTCACTACAGGAAATCGTAGTAAATACCCGTAGAACTGAAAAACAGCCTAAAAAAGCACAATGAAAGTAGCGGTAACTTTTAGGTGAGAAGGCATTCTCAATCATTCTGAGTACACAAAAGCATCATAGTCAACACATACACTATTACCGTGGTATTTCCCAAAAAATTTAAATTTTTGTTTGTAGATTCACTAGCAGATTACCCAAAGCTAAACATACAGCTGAGGTGCTCTTTAACGATGAAGGCTATTGGTTGAAGGCTCAATAACCATTCTCGGCGCGACGAAAATCCTCACGCAATAGTAAAATGTCATTTATAGTATTAATTTTCTTTAACTGCGTGATATGGAATTGTTAGTGGTAAGTAATTGGCCCGTCTTTTTTCCCAACAACGCAAGACAGCGGAGCACGCCGAATTTTCTACAAGACTTACTTCTGTTAGTGTAAAATGTTCTATTATGCTTAGATATTAATTGTGGTACATGAGTTATGGTTCTTCAATTCACCTTAGTCCTCAATGTCCTCGATCTCGAAACTGGACGAAAATACCAAATCTGCCAAGGACCTGAAGTCGTGCACAAGCAAGCTATGACATTCATATACTGACGTCAAGAAAAACTGATATTTCTAATTTTCAATTATTAGATCTATATTGATTCAATCATTCCAAGAGGAAAGCTTTCACGTTAGAAAGAATTTCCTACCTATACGGAAAACCAAAGGCAAGGTAAATTCTTTCCCTCTGAAAATATTTACAGAAATATCGAACGATATTAATATTCTCGAAAATAAAATTTGAGTAATGTCAAATTTTTAACAAACAATAGGGGAACAAAATGGACAATATGTTAATTAAGGTTAGATAATTGTCGCACAATATATACAGTTCAAGTGTCAAATAAACAAAACAAGTTTTTCAGATACTATAAGTGCGCGAGAGTGAATATAATTCTTATACACAATGTCTTCAAGTTTCTTCAATAGTACATTTATTTACGTTAAATTTTGAAGTTTTATTCTGTTGTTACCTTATTTCGAGTTAATAGTTCAATATAATTTATTTTAAAGTTAAATAATATTTTATAGATTACTTTTACACAAACTACCATTCAAAAAATTAGATATTTTATCAAGTTACCTAATACAGAGTAAAACCAAGTAAACTTTGCATCACATGTGACCAAATGGCTCAATTTGGATTTTGTAGAAAAACACACACTTAATATGGCGCTAATTAAAAAAAAAGTGTCTAGAATAAAGCACTATCAAAAGTAAGAAGCTTTGCATAGTTACATCGAGTCTTGTTATGCAACAGTAGTGCAATTTACAAAAAATGGGCAAAAAAAGAAAATTATCTTATCTAGCTCAAATTTTGCGGATCCGCTAAAAATTGCATTCAGAAATACTTTTCCTAATAACTTTTCCCAATATTTTGAAAAATAACCCACCTTTTGGAGTTTTTTTGGAAAAAAATTACTATTTGACGGATAATGCGAATCACGTGACTACTGCGTTTTTCGTTATTTTTCATCTTGATCGAAGCAAAAATTAATGCCAAAGTCAAATTTCAAATAAAGCAATTACGAAAAACAAATACCATTTGATGCGGAGTTCACTGGTCACACTGTACACACACCCACACACACGCCGCACGACAACGCGCCCGCGTGCACGCGCGCACGGCCGTAAGCTCGCACTCACGCACGCATGCATCCACGCACAAGCACCCGCACGCACGGACGCATGCACGCACGTAGGCGCCCACGCGCGCACGCGCGCATGCACGCAAGCATGCACGCACGCACAAACGTACGCAAGCAACCACGCACGCACGCACGCACATGCATGCACATATATATATATATATATACATATATATACACTGTGTCCGAAATGTATGGGATATCGTATATATCTCAGTAAGTTTATGGAAAAATGTTTTCTATAACAGTTGCTTAGTTTTTTGTTTCACGTTATAGGGCAACACCAAATAACTATTCTTTAAAAAAACCAAAGGGCAACGAATTACACTTCAATTTTTTTAATGGAACGGTACACCTTTATTGTACCCATTTGATAGAGAATTTGTTTCTCTTTTCAACGATGTAGAACATTGATACACTTGCATAAGTAAAATTTTGATTAAAACGCAAACAAGTGTTTGAAAGTT
>JAHWXV010988636.1:0-12440 GCA_024586415.1 Phrixothrix hirtus | reverse complement strand
TATATATATATATATATATATATATATATATATATATATATACAGGGTGTACCACTTATAACTCCCAGGCTAAATATTTCAGTAATTTGACAAGACAGTCGAATTTTATTAAGAACAATTGCTAGATAATGAAAATAGCTGTATTTTTGTACCATTTAAATTTCTTCATGTCCAAAAATGTAGATGGCGCTCTAATGAATGGTATTTTTTTATCCTAAGAACTTTGAAATGTAAAGCATCTGAAAAACCTTTCAATGTAAAGTAAGTTTCTTTATGTTTTAATCGTTACTTCCTAAAAATTTTCCAATTAACACAATATTTAATGTTATTTTTTTCAATTTACAAGTAAAAACTATTAATACTAAAATACTGTTTCACAATCTTTTTTATTTGTAAAAGTCACACTGATAACATACAAAAAAATTGAAAACATTCGACTTTCCGAAATTTGTTCATATTATAAAAAATACTTTATATTGAATGGTCTTTCAGATGATTTATATTTAAACGTTCTTAGGATAAATAAAATAACTTTGCATTAGAGCGCCATCAACATTTTAAAACATGCAGTAATTTCATTGATACATAAATATAGTTATTTTCATTATCTATCAAATATCGTTCATAAAATTCGACTACTTGTCAAGTTACTGAATTATTTGGCCTGGGAGTTTTAAGTGATACACACTGTATACATATATATGTATATATATATATATATATATATATATATACATACATAACATCCCGCTATTTTAACGACATCCTTATGTGGGTATTACATTTTAACGTCCATAAGAATGCGGCAAGATAGGAAAGTCTAAATTAACGTATATTACATCTCTTAAAGGCTAATTCCCTCTAAAGTACTATTAATTTTACTTCCAAAATATGTATCAGTAGATTCTATTCCACCTTCTGCGTCTAAGTAGTATATAATTTTATACTTTTCCGATTTATCTGCTTACATCACTGTTGCCACTTTCACTGCAAACAATTCACAGGATTAGTTTCTACTTTAGGCAATGTTTACATATATTGATGTTACAAGTGAGTTTTATATTTCAATCGAACCTTTTTCTCAAGTACTTTCATTTTATAATAAACGAGTACTGTGTACTTATGTATGTATTTAATAAATTATTAGAGATAGATGTGTAGGTACATATGTATGTACTTCATTTATGTAAATAATATAATTTACAAGGTATTATATTTGAATGCCTATAAAGACGAGACGCAAAATAAAAAATTCGATCTGCGTAATGTACAATTCACACCAACGCTTAATTTTAACCGTTAAATACATATGTACATATGTATATTACGTTCTAATTAGATATGTATTTACCAGGGAATAGAAAGTTGTCAAAAATAATGTAATCCATGAAACAATGTTGAAAAAATAGCCGTGTAATTAAATTTTACATATGCACGTACACATATATATGTACCTATACATATATGGCAACCAAAACTATTTCATAATAGGAAACTTTTGTATTCCCATGAAAATAATAAATGTCATGAAATTTAATTATAGAAATGTCTTAGTATACGAAAATTTAAAAAAAAATTAGGAGAATAGTTTTATAGGTAAAATTTAAGAATTACATATTCCAGTATATGGAATTAAATTTGACAAAATAAAATGCGCCAATTGTCATTAAACATAATTCGAAAAGCCTTTCCCAATTCTAGTAAAGCGACTCAAATATTGCCTAGACCACGCAACACGCTTGCCACCTTTTTCGCAAATATTGCCATTTGCCATTAACAAAAATGTCAATATTAATACATTAATAAAGAATAATTATAACAATTCTAGGCAAAAACAATTTTGCCCGCGAGTAAAATGTTGTCAAAAAACATTGAATCATTAAATATTAAAAACGTAATTCCAAAAGCGTTTCTCAATTACAGGAAGGTGCCACAAAAGTTTCATAAAACTCGCAGCTAGATCGCTGTATGTTTTCCAAATATCGGAATTTGCACTAACAAAAATATCAAAATGATTACAATTAATAAAGAAACTTTATAAAAATTTTAGGCCAACACAATTTAGCACAGGAGTAAAATGTCGCTAAAAAAAGTTGTGCAAATAATTATTAAAAACGCAATTCTAAGAGCAATTGTCAATTTTAGCAAGGTACTGCAAAAGTTTCCTGAAATTCGCAGCAAGCTCGCTGTATTTTCCCCAAACAGTGGAATTTGCACTAACAAAACTGTCAAAATTACTACAATTAACAAAGAAATTTTATAAAAAACCTAGGCCAAAACATTTCTGCACACTAGTTAAATGCCGTGAAAAATATTCCACCAATAATTATTAAAACCGTAATTGAAAGAGCGTTTGTCAACTGTAGCAAGGTGTCGCAAAAGTATTCTAAAACTCACAGCAAGTTTGTTGTATTTTCCCCAAATATTGTAATTTTCGCCAACGAAACTGTCAAAGTTACTACAATTACTAACGTAATTTTATAAAAACTCTAGGTCAAAACATTTTTACGCGTGCGTACAGTCGTCAAAAAAAATTGAAATAATAATTATTAAAAACGTAACTCCAAGAGCGTATGTCAATTTTAGCAAGGTGTCGCAAAAGTATCCTAAAACTCGCAGTCAAGGTTGCTGTATTTTCTCCAAATATTGGAATTTGCACTAACAAAAATGTCTAAATTACTATAATTAATAAGGAAATTCTATAAAAATTGTAGGCCAAAACATTTTTGCCCGCGAACAAAATGTCAAAAGAAAAATTGTTGCAATAATTATTAAAAACGTAATTTCAAGCTCGTTTGTTAATTATACCGAGGTGCCGTAAAAGTTACCAAAAACTCGCAGTAAGATTACTGTATTTTATCCAAATATTGGAATTTGCACTAACAAAAATGTCAATATTACGATAATTAATACAGAAATTTTATAAAAATTCTAGGCCAAAACATTTTTGCACCCTAGTAAAATGTTGTCAAAATAAATTCTGCCAGTAATTATTACAAAAGTAATTTCAAGAGCGTTTGCCAATTTTTGAAAGGTGCCGTAAAAGTTTCCTAAACCGCAACAAGTTTTCTGTATTTTTCCCGAATATTACAATTTGCACCAACAGTAGTGTGGAAATTACTAGAATTAATATAGAAACTTTATTAAAATTGTAGACCAAATCATTTTTGCACACGAGTAAAATGTCAAAACAAACTGTACCAATAATTATTAAAAACGTAATTCCAAAAGCGTTAGTCAATTTTAGATAAGTGCCGCAAAAGTTTCCTAAAACTTACGGCAAGGTTGTTGTATTTTTCTCGAATATTGACATTTGCAGCAACAGTGGTGTCAAAATCACTACAATTAATATAGAACCTTTATTAAAATTGTAGGCCAAAACATTTTTGCACGCGAGTAAAATGTCCTCAAAAAAAAATTCAGCCAATACTTATTAAAATCGTATTTTCCAAAGCGGTTGTCAATTTTAGCAAGGTGCCGCAAAAGTTTCCTAAAACTTACAGCAGGGTTGCTGTATTTTTCCCGAATATTGGTATTTGCACTAACAATAGTGTCAAAATTACTACAATTAATATAGTAACTTTATTAAAATTGTAGGCCAAAACATTTTTGCGCTCGAGTAAAATGGCATCAAAAAAAAATTTTGCAAATAATAATTAAAAAAGTAATTCCAGGAGCGCTTGTCAATTTTAGTAAAGTGCCGCAGATATTTCCTAGTACTCGCAGCAAGATCGCTGTATTTTGCACAAATATTGGAATTTGCACGTTCAATAGTGTCAAAATAACTACAATTAATAAAGAAACTTTATTAAAATTGTAGGCCAAAACATTTCTGCACGCGAATAATATATCGTGAAAAAAAATTGTGCCAATAACTATTAAAAACGTAATTCCAAAAGTGTTTGCCAATTATAGCAAAGTGCCGTAAAATTTTCCAAAACTCGCAGCAAGCTAGATGTATTTTCACCAAATATTGGAACTTGCACTAACAATTATGTCAAAATTACTACAATTAATAAAGAAATTTTATGAAAACTCTAGGCCAATACATTTTAGCACGCGAGTAAAATGTAGTCAAAAAAAAATTATGCTAATAATTATTAAAATCGTAATTTCAAAAGCGTTTGTCAATCTAAGGAAGTAGCCGAGGAAGTTTCCTAAAACCCGCAACAAGCTTGCTGTATTTTTCCAAAATAACGCTAATGTCAAAATTACTACAATTAATAAGGATAATTTATAAAAATTCTAGGCCAAAACACTTACACGCGAGTAAATGGTCGCCAAAGAAAAAATTGTGCCAATAATTATTATAAGCGTAATTCCAAATGCGTTTGTTAATTTTAGCAAGGTGCCGCAAAAGTTTTCTAAAAGTCGCAGCAAACTTGCTGTATATTTCCCAAATATTGGATATTGCACCTTCTAAAATGTCAAAATTACTATAATTAATAAAGAAGTATTACAAAAATTCTGGGCCAAAACATTTTTGCACGTGAGTAAGTAGTTGCAAAAAAATTGTGCCTATAAGTATTAAAATCGTAATTCCAAGAGCGTTTGTCAATTCTATCAAGGTGCCGCAAAAGTTTCCTAAAACCCACAGCAAAGTTACTGTATTTTTCCCAAAAGTGGGAATTTGCACCAACAAAAGTGTCAAAATAGCTACAATTAATATAGAAAGATTATTAAAGATCTAGGCCAAAACACTTTTGCTCGCGAGTAAAATCTCTTCAGAAAAGGTATTGTGCCAATAATTATTAAACGTGATCCCAAAATCCTTTCACGGTTCTAGCAACCTGTGCGAATGTGTACTAGATTATGCCCAAAACTTGACGTTTCTTTCGTAAACACTTTAGTTTGCTTCAACATAAGTGACACAATTTCTACATTAGCAAAGAAACTTCATAAAAATTCTACGCCAAAACAATTTTGCATGCGAGTAAAATGTCGTCCAAAAAAATTGTACCAAATGTTATTAAAAACGTAATTTCAAAAGCGTTTGTCAATTTTAGCAAGGAGCTCTAGAAGTTTCCCCAAACTCGGAGCAAGCCTGCTGTATTTTCCCCAAATAACAAAATTGTCAAAATTACTACAATTAATAAAGAAAGTTTATAAAAATTCTAGCCCAAAACATTTTTGCGCACGAGTAAAATTTCAAAAAGAATTTTTCCAATACTTATTAAAAACGTAATTCCAAATGCGTCCGTCAAATTTATCAAGGTGCCGTAAAATTTCCTAAATCTTGCTATAATCTTGCTGTACTTTTCCCAGATATTGGAATTTGTACTATCACAAATGTTTAAATTACTTCAATTAATAAAGAAACATAATAAAACTTTTAGGTCAAAACATTTTTGCAGCCGAGTAAAATGTCGTCAAAAAAGGTATTGTGCCAATACTTATTAAATGTAATCCCAAAAGCTTTAGACGGTTCTAGCAACCTGTCGAAGTATTTACTAGATTATGCCAATAGCTCGGCGTCTTTCTCTCTAACATTGTAAATTGCACCAAAAAAATGTTACAATTTCTACATTAGCTAAGAAACTCGATAAGAATTTTACGCGAGCAAAATGTCTAGTCAAAAGAAATTGTGCCAGTAAATATTAAACATAATCCCTAAAGCTTTTCACAATTCTAGGAACTTGTCCAAATGTTTACTAGATTATGCCAAAAGCTTGTCTTCATTTTCGCGGACACTCAAATTTGCATCAACAAAACTGTCAAAATTTCTATATTGGCAAAGAAACTTTATAAAAATTCTATGCCAAAACAGTTTTGCACGCAAGTAAAATGTCGTCAACAAAAATTGTGCCAATGCTTATCAAAAAGTAATTCAAAATGTGTTTGTCAATTTTAGCAAGGTGCCGTAAAAGTTTCCTAAAACTCGCTGCAATCTTGCTATACTTTTCCCAAATATTGGAATTTGCACTAACACAAATGTCAAAATTACTGCAATTAATAGAGAAACTTTATAAAACTTCTAGGCCAAAACGTTTTTGCACGCGAGTAAAATTTCGCCTAAAAAAATTGTGCCAATAATTATTAAGAAAGTAATTCCAAAAGCGTTTGCCAATTTAAGCGAGGTGCCGCAAAGGTTTCCTAAAACTTGCAGGAAGCTTGCTGTATTTTTCCCAAATATTAGAAGTTGCACTAACAAAAATGTCAAAGTTTCTACAAAACCAAAGAAACTTTAAATAAAATAGGGAAAAATCCACTGCAAAAAATGTTTGCATGCTGCGTGCGTCTTATTAAATGTTCATGTACGATTTTAGACTGCAATATTGTACGGTAATATTCTAAATATATAGTAAATAGTTTAAGTTTACGAACAATTGCTTTGATTTCTCGTTATTATTATTAGATAGTTAATACAGCTTTACAAAAGGTGGAAAAGTAATTAAAATATAATAATTAATAAAAAGCATTTGCGCAATTTCTTGCAGATTCGAAGTCTGGCTCGTCGAATGCTAAAACATAAAACTAGCATCTTGTCGAGCTCGGCTAATTCGGATTTAATAATTATCGACGCACTATTATTAAGGTAGTAAGTAACACACATAACCGGGACGTGCCCGGTCCGGAGCAGTGCCGCTACTCGATGGAAAAATTGCACCATTGAATTAAATGGGATCGAGACACGTGTCTCGATCCCATTTAATTCAATGGTGCAATTTTTCCGCCGAATATTGCGTATTTCAGTTTCGCTTATTTTAGCTTTAATTAATTTTTTATGTGCTAACATGGAATACCAGTCATTCTTGGTTAGTAAAATGGTGCCTTGTTGTTGTTGTTGTGAGTGTTTAACATCATAATTTATGTAGCACAATCGAAATACGCAATTTAAATCGTAACTAATGCATAGTCCTATTCCATGTATTTGCGTTGAATATTATTACAATTGTAATCATGAAATCGATGTGTACTACAATTTAATAGCTCTTCAATGAACGCGCTTTTTGTGCGTATGATAACTGCTTGTTTATTTGATCGTAATAGGAATGATAATCGTCAACCCTAGTAGTAGTAGCAGCAGCAGTATTAACATGTTGATTATTCACCTCTTCGTTCCTCTTGTTAGTTGTAGTTGTAATAGTTACATCTCTCATATTATTATTCTTGTCTTCTATTTTATTTACATTAAAGTTTACAAATAAGGAATCGTCCCAGGCGTATTTATTTACTAATGCCACTTCTTTATAATAATTCATATTAAATAATGCATAAGCATTTCTATCAATCATTCTCTCTCTTAATCTCATATTAATTTTACTAAAACTGTATAATGAGAATTTTTGTCACTAAATTTATCAAGCGTAAGCTAGTAGCTAACAATCATGTTCGTAATGTCAATATATACCCTTACTTCATCATAATAAATTAAAAGGGTATGGTAAGGGGCGGAGGAGAGAGAAAGAGCATGTGTGCATCATCATTCTTAGACAAAGGTTCATGTAAATCTAGCAAAGTTAAAGCATAAATGGGTTTATGTATAATATGTAAGAAGTTGGGCAATTGAAATGTTAGTTCTAAATATATTTTAATTGATTACTTCAGGCGATCCAGTTATTATATCATATACTTATTTTATATCGTATCTGGAGAAAAATATGTATGTATCTTATTTTTATTTTATATTTCTCTACACTTATATTTACAAGTTTTCCAAAATAAATCTATTTCATTAACAAATGTTAAAATAATTACATTTTAATTAAAACATCAATTTGCTAAACGATTATTACATCATCAAATATTTATTATACAAACAATATACATTAGATAAAGCCCATGTCCTTTATCGTAAATTATACCTCCATCTCGAATTAATTGCTGAAGGATGCTTGGGAGAGCATATGTTGAAGTAAATCCATGGGACTGCTCTATGCGATGGTGGTTTTGCATAAGTCATCTATTGTGTTTTCTCAGATATCTACCATTACGTAATTCGACATCTATTTCTTCAATGACAAAATCTTTAAATTTAAAGATTATTTCACCCGTGCGTAAATCTGATTTAGAGTCACTCCACAACATTTCATATAAAATATTGAGTTTGATTGATAAATTTCATCCGTCACTGTATTTATGAATCCATAATAATTCATTTTTGTTCTTTTTCTGGTATGAAGTTACGCATAGGATAACATAAATTTTGAGAGTTGTCATTTTGGGCTTGGACGTGTGATTACGGCAATAAAGGTTTATTTATTAAAACAGAGTTCTTCAAAGTGGTTAATTTTTAATTTTTTGGATTAGCACTTGTGACTTGTATTCCTTTAAAATATGCAAGTATTTATACTGTAAATCTAGGCTACAAGATTGTTTAATTAAATTCCCGTTTAATGAAATATTTCTATTTAAAATGATCATTTATGTGTGAGCATTCTTCCATTTATCAGGAAAGATATTTTTGGTCCATATAGCGTTATATAGTGTCAATAGTTGGTTTTTGCTTTTTTGACTGAGGTGGTCGATAAATGGGTATGAAATTTAGTCAGGCCCGGGCGTACTATTTTTACAACTATTAAGAGCGTGTTTTAGCTCTTTCATGTTGAGTCTTTTATCTGCAGTAAAATCTATCGCAGGAATGTTTTGGATAGAGTTTCTGAACGCCGGATCGTAATTTTGTAAGCTACTAATGGTCTCAAAGTATTCTGCAAAGAGTTCGCAAATGTCAATTTCATTTTTGGCTGTTCTATTATTGTGACGTATTGATGAAAGGACGAACGGGTATGTTTATCCAGCTATATTTTTAACTCGTTGCCAGATTGTTGTTGTAGGGATTTTGATATTTATTGTATTGATGTATTGCTGCCATAATTACTGCTTTGCTTGAGTTATTAATTTCCGTACAACAGCCCTAGATTTTTTGAAAATGGTCATATTTTCTGCTGTCCGATAACTCTTGAAAAGGTTAAGTGCACTTTTTTTGTTGGTTATGGCGAGCTTTATTTCATAATTCCATCAAGGTACCCATGTTTGGTGCATTCTGCCGGATGTTTTAGGGGTGCTCTCATTTGCGGCTTTAATTATGGAGTCAGTAACCATGTCCATGACCATATTCACATCATTGGGAAAATTAGGAAAAATTGCGTTCTCAGCGAAGAGTTCCCAGTTGGCCACGCGAAGGTACCATGTTTTCCTTTTGAATTGATTTTGTGGTAAGCCATTGATGACAGTTTTGATGAGAAAGTGGTCGCTAAAATGAAGGCCGTCCAATACTTCCAAATTCAGTGATAAAGTTAGAGACGGGGAACACAAAGTTAAGTCAATGGCTGAAGTTCTGCCAGATCCTACATTGAGGTGTGTTGCATCTCCGTTGTTAATGATAACTAAGTTTTTACCTTCTATTAAATCTAGGATTCTGTGTCCATTTAAATCCGTTTTTGTTGAACCCCATGTCGTTGAGTGGGCATTAAAATTGCCTATAATGATGCATAGTTTTGGTAAATGCTTCCATACCTGGTCTAGTTCTTGTGGGTTCCACTTACAGTTTGGCGGTAGGTAAAGATTGCATGTTGTAGCTTTTGTAGGGTATGATATATTTACTGCTATGATTTGCAGTAATGTACGTAGTTTAATTTCCTTATACGCAATGTTTTTACGCAGAAATATTGCTACGCCCCCTTTGGCTCTTTGAACTGGTAGTTGGAAGTTCTCGGTTGGTCTTAGTAGGGTTTCTTGCTGGCACATTATCGATGGTTCATCTCCACAAATGATGTGTTACAATTCACTCAGGTGATTTCTAACTCCATTTATGTTCAACTGAAGAATTTGGTCCATTTTTGGTTGATTATTTATTATAATGTTGGGCCGTTCAAGTATTTTATGAGTATAACGTGATAGGAAATTGTGAATCACTTTTTGTTTACGTTCAAGTTTAAAATTTAAAATATATAAGTAAAAGGAAAAAAATAAATAAACAAAGTGATAAATAAATATGTATGTAAGACAATTAATGCAATTATAATGGAGTAATATAAAATAACAGTTTACAGATGCTTTATTTATATGTTACTCGCTTGTACTGAGCCTCAGTCCAAGAGACTCCCGGCTTACCCTTCGGTCATCCTTCCTTTTTATTTTTCTTTGAGGCTTTGGTAGCCTCTGACTTTGACTCTTCTACATCTACAGATTCTACGGAAGTAGGCTTGGACTTGCCGCTTATTAGTTTCTCTATCTATTTGCATCGTATGAAGTATAGTTGATGGGATAGGCAGTGTAGCGTTAGCTGAACTGTTTCGTGATGGGATAGTATTATTGCTGCTGTACGTGCTATCGCTCAGTACTATTTCATTTGTAGTAGGCACTGGATAGGACATGATAATTTGGGCGCTTATATGGTCAGTTCCTCTCATGGAATTAATTATATCGGTTAAGGAGCGAGTGAATAATTTTACTTCTTCCGCAATTAGTTTTTTAATTTCAAGGAGAATTTCTGTTATGGCGCTAACCGGTGACGGTGAGGTTTTTTCTGCGTATGATTGCGACCTATGCGCCGCAGGCTTTACACTTAGCTTCCAAGTATGAAGTCCTCCTTGTAATTTTAATTTCTTGTATTTTGACCATTTCTGAAAGTAAATGGCATCGTTTTGAAACAGCTGTATGTGCACCCCCGCAGTTTGCATATCTGAAGGATTCTTCGTCGCAACTGCCTTCATGAGGCGCAGAGCCACATATGAAGATTTGAAACACCTCAACGGCGGAAGAATATAAGGACGGACTAACAGGGGATAGAACGAATCATTTACCGAGCGAGGTAAATTGATAGTGTTAAAAGTTAGTATAAGGTTCGGCGTTTCAACTAACTTATTCCCTCGATGACACTGATTCGCCTCACATCAATTACTCCTTGGCTCTTTAAGCCATCTTTAATTTCTTCTAGTGAGCAGTTGAAAAGATCTTTACAGAAAATTATGCCTTTGCTATAGTTTAGGCTGGAGTGCGGGGACACCACTATTTCCTCTCCCATGAAATATTTCATAGACATCAGGCGTTACGATTGAGCAATCAAACTTGCTCCAATTGGTAAGCACCCTTTAACATTTTGAATAGATTTAACTTTATTTACATAACCGTATAACGCGTTAGCCATTTTGAAAGGGCTAATTGTTGTAAAATCTTTCATTTTAAATTCATCATTGTTTTGATTTAGTTTCATGAGCAGTAACCGGGGACATGAGTCTACCGTTTCCATCCGTCTACCTTTTAGAGCGGGAAAATCTCCAGTTGGGAGGAAAGCTTCTCCCAATCTTCCGAGTCTCTCCGATGGGCATTGTCCTGTTTCGCACCGAGGTTCGTCATCAGTATGTAAAATACAAGTGTCGATATCCGGTGAAAGTGAGATGGCAGATCTGTCTCCATTGCTTCTCATATGTTTGCCCCTCCTCCCAGAATCTGTGGGGCTACCCGATATATCGGTGAGGTATTCCGGACCAATGGCCCTACCCTCCTGGGTATTGAAGTTTTAAGTTCCAACATCATCTATTATTCCCCTTTAACGCAGGGGATACGGCGTTTGATCGCTACCGACAGGTTTACCGTTAGTGGCTAACTAACGCATAGCCATTCATCCCATTGGCACGGTATTTTACACATTGGGATTGCGGATTTTTGTTCTGGATTTATTTCCATAGAGCCGCCGTGTTTTGTTAGGGTGTTCAACAGAGTCACCTCGTGAAGGATGTGGCTCTTCGCCACGCACGGGCGGTCTTGGGCATAGAGAGGCTAACGGACCCTGCGGGTCTGTAATCGCTTCGTGTGCCCCTGGGTAAGAAAAAGCTAAGGGCATTGTATATCTTTCTCCTTTCCCTTGACTCCAGTATTACTATTATTACTATTATTATCATTATTATTATTGTTATTATTATTATTATCATTATTATTATTATTATTATTATTTTTATTTTTATTCTTATTATTATTATTATATCATAGATAAAGTTATGATTTTATCAATATGTTGGATGTTCATTTCATAGTATAAATATACATTCTCAGGTCCCATTAGTACGAAAAACATGTTTCAAGCAATAGGTCTGTGGTTGTACGTATGTATATGTGTGGTCACTAAATCTCGGAAGCTAAACGTCCTAGAAAAGTAAAATTTTATACTTAAGTTTACTACGTTCCTGGCTTGTAATAAGAATTTTGTTAAAATAAAATGACCGTAAATTCCACTTTATTCTTGTGATTGGTAGGTTCTTGAGATTTTATCAGAACCGACTATAACAATATTTTAAACTTGCCACATTGCTTACACTTATGATTCTCTTTTACTCGAACTTATTAATATCTTTCAAAATATTTACTGAAGCGGGTTATGGAAGAATAACTCCAGAGTTGAGCAGCTTCCTGCATGTGCAGCTAAATGGATACGTAATCGTGAAATGATCCTCTTTAAAATATATATATATATATATATATATATATATATATATATATAT
>JAHWXV010988594.1:0-12285 GCA_024586415.1 Phrixothrix hirtus | reverse complement strand
GAACTGAAAACTTGCCACTAGAAAGGACAGTTGAGTTATGTCAATAGACGTAACAACATGTAAGCGAAATAAATATAATAAGTATTGTGTTTAAAAATGTGGAGTGATTTATTTCTGTAATTAACAAATAAATAAAATTCCTACGGAATGAAAATATCCTTTCTATAATTCAAAAAGTTATTTTCAAAAATGTCCATCTTTCTATTACAAATGTTAGATGGCTTCTTAAACACGCAGTGTTGCCAAGGCTCACGATATAAGCAGCACCCCTCATAAAATTAAAATTACGCAGGTGACCATTTAGTTCGACGCGCTTCGATCGCAAACAACTTGTTGGATTTGGTTCATCTCGAAACACGCATACAGACGACTGCTGTTCACTTTGTGGCTCATACGCATATATCCATGATTTTTCACCTGTTACAATATTATATTCGTCTTTTGAAGCACAACCATTGCAATTCGTAAGCATTTGTTTGCACCAATCGACACAGGCATCTTTTTCAGATATTTTCACATTATGTGAGATCCAACGAAAACAAACCTTTTTCTCGGCTAAATGTTCATGCATTATTTTACATATACTGGAAATTAAGGACAATTACATACATATAAAACAAAAATATAAACTACCGTCGAGAAAGGCAAGAGACAATCGCAGAGCGCTTCCCTTCAGACTAAAACAACTCAACATAAACATAACAGACAACAGTACACAGACAGACTTTCCTACAATAGAAACAACCTATCCCCCCGAAATAAATAGCAGCTAACTAACTTTACAAAAAAAAAAACGCATATATGGCTACTTCTAATAACAAAAAATTAACAGACATACCAACATTCACAAAAACAACTGACAAACCTGAACAAAAAGACATTTTACCAACACCTCCGTCAAAAATTATTGACAAACCACGACAAAATAAGACCACTCTAATACAAACATTTACAGCAACAGATCCCACAGAAACGTATGCTAGGGTAGAACTCTCCATTAAACATAGCAGACTAGAAGGACAGACAAACTTGAACACCGCGTTGAGACTCCTGGTTAGGACAAAACACGAAAACAACAGAAATATTGTATTTCCAGTACCTGATGCAGTTGATAGAATTCAAGTGAAATGCGTAAATTTACTAACGAACACCAGAGAATTAGAAGGCCTTCTGAAAACCGTCTTCTGCAGAAGAGGGGAAGTGCTGGACTTGTAATCTTTATACATGGACTACGTAACAACATACGGAAGAATCGTCTTTGACCCATAACAAAAATGACCTAACAGCCACATCCTAACTAGACACCCATATAAAGACTTTTGCAACATAACTGCAAACGTAGTGCGACGGTTATGAGCTGCGCAAGATTTCGGAGGATTCCGGGGTGGACATAATGCTATTTGAGGAGCTATATACCACCAGCAATGGCAAGCTTCTAGGCATGCCAATATCCAGCTGGCGAATCGCCAATGACGCCAATAGTAATTTTTAATTAAAACATTACGGCAACTGTAGTGGGACATCCTAGTGATTCCCACAGCATTCGCATAGAAGCCGTATCGCACTCGGGAAGCTGGATATTGGTATTTCCCTATTTTCAATTCTCAGATAATATACAAGACCACCTCGAACAAATTCAAAATATTGCGCAGACATTCATGGACAGGTGTCATATATGCGATGGACGCTAATGCTAAATCGCATATGTGCTCCAGCGAAAAGACTAAGCATAAGGGTGAGAAACTAATTGAATTAATTCAGGAAGTTCAGTTGGAAGTCCTGAATGAACCCAATAACCCACCGACATACCACAGGGACAACAATACAAAGACAAATATAGGCGTGAAAATCTGCAAGTTACTAACATAGGAAAAGTTAATACATTGGAAAGTACATGACAAGGAAACATTAAGTGACCATAACATTATTACTTTCAATTTAACAAAAAATCCAACTCTAGACACTATTATAGACAAACATAAAATTTACAACTATAAAAAAGCAAATTCGACGCTACTACAAAATACATACAAACCATCACAAATTTATACAGCGAAACCAAGACATAAATAGACAAGTGAAATTAATAACAGACTCGATAATAGACGCAATGGCTTTAGCCATCCCCAAATTTTTCCCGAAGTTCAGAACAAATACCACGTTCTGGAACGAATATCTCGCATATTTCAGAAGGAAAGTAAGGAGAGCAAGAAAGAGGTATTAAACATTCTTAACTCCGGATATTAGGACACCATCACTTAACCAGTACAGGTCAATTAAGAATCTGTACATCAACAAAGTGTATGACACTAAAATTAAAAGTTGGATAAACTTCGCAGGGAAGGAGTTAGGAATAAATCCATGGGGCTTGCCATACAAGATGGTAGCCGAAAAACTTCATTAAGCCGCTGAGATCACCACCTTGAAGAAAGGGATGGGGCATACACTAATACATGAAAAGATACAGTTACGTACCTATTACACAATCTACTACCTGACGACAACTTAAACACAGAAAATGACTTTCAAAGAAACATAGGTCAAAGACATATTCTTCGACGTCTAACCAGAATATATCAAAACCACATCCACAGAACCATAAACGAACTGACAAACGACAACACACCAAGCCCAGACGGAATTAAAAACGAAATCATAAAAGCTTTACAACGAATGCCTTTTTCAGGGTAAGATACCCAGGGCATGGAAACAAGCTAATGTAACCATACTCAAAAAGGGAACTGGAAAAGACCCACAGAACACCAAATCATATCGATCGATCTGTCTGCTTAACACAATAGGTAAGCTACAGAAGAAACCTATATGTAAGAGAATTAAAGAACACAGGACAGGCTACGGCTGCAGTGAAAGTCAATACAGCTTTCGCAAAGGCAGATCGGCGGAAGATGCCATTAAAAGACTGTTAGACACAATCTCGCAAAACCACGCCAAGTACACAACACTCGTCTGCATACACATCAGCGGAGCATTCGATAACCTTCGGTGGCCGGCCTTAATCCAAGTCCTGCAAAAGACAAACATTCTGTACGATTTAATAAAAAGCGTCATCTCCTACTGGCAGGATAGGTATGCAACTTACAAGGTAAAACACGATCAGATAACTAAGAGACTCACCAGGAGTGACCTCATGGATCCATTTGTGGGCCACTCTTTTGGGATATCGTCTTAGATGATCTTCTCCTGGCATTAGAAGATGCCGAAAATTGTAGATTGTAGGGATATACCAGTCAAAGATAATTAAGAATCAAAACATTCTGCTTCTAGATGTTTAATTCATCGTCAAATATTTAAAAATAACAACCTAAGTATGCCGAAAATGTTTTAGAAATAACCGACTATGCAGACGACGTAGCGTTTCTCTTAGAAGGCAAATCTCGAAAAGAACTTGAAATAAAACTAACGCTATACTTGAAAAGATTCAGAATTGGTGCTCGGAGATTAAATTAAAAATATCACCCGAAAAAACAACTTGCATCCTGGTGAGGTGAAACCTACAGAGGGATCTAGTCATCAAACTGGATAATCGAAAAATCTCTCGAGCCAAAAGCACCAAATTTCTAGGAGTCATAATAGATGAAAAAAGCAATTTCAAAGAACACGTCCATAAAATTTGCGAGAAAGGTACCAGAGCAATTCAGAAAATAGCCCGAATAGCACAGAAAGATTTCAAAATCCCTCTGTACAGTGTTAAACTATACCTTAATAACGTCCTTATGGCTATATTATCATACGCTGCAGGTATTTGGAATAAACGACTTAGAATTGGCTCAATACATAAGAAAATATTATCTACCCAAAGGGGAGCAATTCTTAGGGTAACCGGGGCGTTCGGCACAACAGCGATAGACCCCCTATTGGTGATCCTTGGAGTTTTTCCAGCACATTTACAACTTAAAAGAGCAGCTGCAAGAGACGGGCTTAAAAAAGGTGCAATAGAAAAAGTCACCGCTATACTGGACCAACAAGCAGAAAGAAAATCTGAAATCACAAATAACATTGTGAATCAGTGACAAAGAGAGTGGAATGAATCAACCAAAGGACGAAGGACGTACTCTCTAATCTCAGATGTCAGATTCGCAGAGTGTAACAGATGGTTCAATCCGAGTAAAGGGTTAATACACCTTCTGACAGGGCATGGTGCCTACTCTTCATACTTATACAAATTCAATAGATGGGACTCCACTACCTGCTTATGCGGGATAGAAGGCACACCGGAATATGAACTATTCAATTGTGACATTACTAACGACCAATTAAACTCGTACAGAATCAAACTACAAGACAAAACAACAATACAAATTCTGCAAAATGAACATGACTTCTATATACTATACAAACTGGCACAAAAGGCTTCTATCCTGGCAAAGGACTTGTACCCTCGATAAAACCCTGGAAATTATACATATACAAACAAAAATCTTTTTGGTCTTAAACAAACTTACTATTTCTGTTACTTTACAATTAATTTTTTTTTAAAGTTTTCTTTTATTAATTTAATACATTGACCCGACATAAATTAGCAAAACAATAATTACTTAATGGGGCCAAGCGTATGTTGTAAACATTAACTTGTAATAGTTGCAACTCATACGATTAGCAAAATGATTAATTACAAAACATTACACAAACACAATTAAATACTTAAAACAGCTAACATATAATCAAAATCATACTATATAACATACATTAAAATACAAGCACGCATTTCCAATCACGTGACAACATAATATGACACCAAAAGAAATGCATTACTATAAAACGCATAAACAATTTCTTAAAAAATTTCGAAAGCTTTGACACATACATATATATATCGACATAACTTAATACTAATTAACAATACGATGACGCAAATTTAAACATTCAACAAATTTTTATTTAAACTAATACATATCTACTTTTAACATAAACACTATTACAAAATACAAATGAAGTACATTAACAAGTAATACATTCAGACTTGACGTCATACATATGACCACAAAACATAAGAGGCCACACCCAAGTGGAAGACACCGTCAACATCCTTTAACGTCAAAATTTTACAACAATGGACAACCACCAAAATCGTCCAGCTACTTTCATAGGACAATGAAGTTAGTGCATATTCTAGTTTTACCTATACTTAAATCTAAAGTGAAACCTTAACTACTAAAATCCCTAGTGAAAGTTAAACCTTAAAATACATTGTTCACTTCATTTTATCAAACTTTTTTCTTAGTTTTAGTGATTCCAAAGACCGGGACAGCAGGAATACCAGAACTCTTAGCGATATATTTAATAAAAAACTCTTCTTTAAAAATTTATTTTAAATAGCAATTAGGAACACTATTTTATTTTAGAATTAACAACAAAGATCACGAGGAAAACCATAGATAGCGAACATTGGGACTAGCGAATTAATAGATCAGGAAGCCAACATATCTTATTTATTAGAAATAAATTCTGATATAGGCAACTACCGAACTCCACGGCTTATCCGGGAGGGCGGTGGTACCACAATTAAAAAATATGTAGATTCATCAAGTTATAAGAAATACGGTTCGTTATATATTGTTAGGAATCAGGCCATTTGAAAATAAATGAAATTTGAATTTGAATTTAAATATGCTGGTCGAACTAATGTATAAGGTTGCCTCAATCTCACAGAATGTCACATGACGTTCTTGCATTATCAGTTTTTACACAGTATCAATGTTTTTTGGCACAACAGGCGATTTTGGACGACCTTCACGACTTTTGTCGGTGAGCGAACGGCAGACACGATTAAACTCATTATACCAGTGTTTCACAATAGCAAAGGATGGAACTTCATCGCCAAAAATGGATGTAAGTTAATCGATGTATTCTTGTCTAGATAATCCTCGCCGAAGGTCGCAATAAATCACCGCACGATAATTTTCACAAGTTAATTCTATTTTTACGCTGAGGCACAATTTTCATGTCACTTATAAACACTACTAATCACGCTCTAATGTCAAAATATTTTAAATAAGGTTATGTCCTAAAATGTCAAACTTTCCATTACAAATGTTAGATGGCGTCTTAAACACTCAGTGTTGCCAAGGCTTACAGTACAAATCGTGCCCTTGTGAACAATTGTTTCTCATATAAGACCGGGCTCTACGTCCCACTTCAGCTGTAGCTATTCCCAATCGCAGTTCGTTTCTTATTATTTCAGCGGCTGCTATTATTCTTTCGATTAATACTGCTCGAGTTCTAATTTCTACATTATAAATTAACCCCTTCACACGCATCCAGATATAGTACTCCAGCGCCATATGGTCAGGGGGTCTAGCTGGCCACAGTATTCCTTCCAATCCATCTATCTCTGCAATTGAAGTCAAACTAGTCCCTTACAACACAATTATGATAAGCAGGACATCAAATATTGTAGTATATCATACAGCAACGCAAATTAAGTGGTAGGATTTCTAACAGCCCTAGAAGATCGTTTTCAAGAAAATAGAAATGATATTGCGCATTTAAGTTAGATTGGGAAAAATATAGCCCTATAAAATGCTTTCCAACTACACCAGCCAATACGTTAACACTAAATTTAGCTTGAAAAATAGTCTCTCTCATGTTGTGGGAGGGTTCTCTTCAGCGTAACAATTGTAGGATATGGAAGTTGGTAGCACTTTCGCGATTAAAACTTGCCTTATCAGTCCATAACATGCTTACCACCAAGTGACGTTCTTCAATATCACTATTAGCGTTAAACGGCCAAAATTAATTCTTCGTATTGATCATTTTCTTCGATACCTTGCATCCGTGTATAATAATGCGTATGTAGTTTCTTTTTGTTCAATGTTCCATGCTTCAAAGGCGAATAAATAGAAATTTAGTAGGGGTAGTAGTATTTTGTAAAGTAAAGGCAAATATGTAGCTACGACTTGCAATACTACATTTTTAAAATTTAAACTTTATTCAACTGATTTTCTTGAATGATTTTTAATTTAATATCGGTTCGTATTAAAACACTACGTTTTGCGATTACACAAAAAATATTTCATCGAAATACAAATAGCCAATAAAGTGTTCCCCTCATGTAAATGTGATCAGGTGTGATGCTGTCAACAACTCATAAAAAAAGGTAATTGCTCAAAAAAGGTGACTCATTCCATAATACTACATATGATTAAATATTTTCACTGTGGCCTTCTCTACTACCTCCGCGGAACACCCTATATTTAAAATACGCTGATTTTACTTAGAACTCATTGTAGAAATAATGAAAATAGCAACTTTAGACCTATATTTCGTTCAAAAAATATAAACCTAGATTCATCTTTGAAGCAACGTCCTATATCTCACTACACCGGGTTCTATTGAACAAGAAAAATACAATATGTGGTGTAACTGCGACATACCGATATATAAAGGCTCACTAAACTCACCAGTTATGCTGTTGTAAAATCTTTACTACTTAAATTGATCCAACAAATTTATTCAAAGACTTTAAGTATAACTTCTATTTTATAAAACACTTGAATATTTTAAATTTTACGTGAGAATTTTGTATATTTCCTTCGAACCCGCAAAAACAAATTTTAAGTTCAAAATGGCAACGCGGTGCCTTCTATTACCGCTGATAGTTTAAGAAATAACAAATGCAACATTCGGAAGTCATCTAGCGATACGAATTGAGCTTTCGATATCAGGAGTTTGAATTTAGGCTAAAATAAAAGAATTCAACTGACTAAAATACAGAATAATGCTTTTCAATATGCGTATGAAGTTAATTTAGCCATAACTTGTTACAATTATTCTTTATTTAATTGCAGAAATAGGTGTTAAGTAAAATTTTATTAAACTAGTCAAGTGATACATCTTCTGTCGTAATTTTACCTATTAGCACAACTTAAGTCCACCAAGGAGCTCTTTATAGATCAAAATTATATTTTAAATAGGCTCACATTATTGAATTATAAACTTGCTATTTATCGACTTGCGCTGAGTCAAGTTTCCTTAAAAGACTTTCATTTTTCTTGGAAATATCTGTACTAAATTGTTTCTGTAACCGAATTTTGGTAATCGAATTGATTTTTTTCTATTAATCTGTATATATGTTTTAATAGATTACATTGCTTACTATTCAATCAAAAAGGAAATGCGTTTGCAGAATTTGCTCGAATAGGTAAATGTTATACATTAGTAGCAATGACAAATCAGTCCATTTTTGAGTCATCTTTAGTTCTATCTAAGTTAAAACGTAAATGTTGAAATACAATCAAATTTATATTCCTAGCCCACGCTTCGCTAAATCAATATCAAATATGGGAAAACACACAGAAAACAAACTAATTCTCTTTTCTAGAAATATGGATGAGATGAATATCTCGACATCAAAAGGCAGAGTTTGGTATGTAAAATAGGAGCGGAAAATAACGATATTTTTCATTTGATGGTAAATAGACCTAACTATATTTCCATTTAATACGTCAAATATCTGTCCACATCAATTTATAAATTGATTAAAAAACGCATTTTCTTTAAATTATTATCAGTACATTCACTGTTTAAAATAACATTGAAAAAAAATCTATCAATGTGTCGGACGTTCAACAATTTGGCGAACAAAAGTCATTGTTAAATATTTAAATTTTTCAATAATTAGCAAAATTATATACATATCTTCATAAATATAGCCATAATTTTCTTTATAGCAAAATTTTTAAAGTAATTACTACATTTACTGAAAAATTGGGTTTAGAAGGGTTTTACAGTTCGTACGCCCAATAATAGTCGATATCTAACTATAAGTATATAACTATACATAACTAAAATACTATTGCGCTAATTAAATTGAACCTACAGAGAATCCAATTGAAACTCAACCGTTACGAGCTTGAATAAAATTAGTTTCTTGATTAACGTAAATGTGAAGATTAAAATTTGAGTTTTGATGATTTTTTGTCTACCATATCATAAAATATAAATATCTATATGGAATGTTCTGAATTCAAATTGAAAATTAACTCTTCCATCTGATACGGAACCATTTAATGAATGTTTTAAAATATTTTTTTAAATTTGTAGATTTATTTAAATTTTTAGACATGATAAAGTGCTTTAAATGTATTTTGAAAAACATTGTTCAGCTATCACATATATAATTTTAATCAGAAGGACATTGACGATAAAACTAATCTCGGTATTCTCAATTAGATGTAGCTTTATTATAAACGTACATAATAAAATGCCATTCCTCACAGTTTTAAAAGTCACTCGATCAATTTTTCAGTTTTCTCCTTGAATATGCGCAACTGCAATTCCCAAGTTACGCAAAAGTTTTCCATTAAAGCGAAGATAGCGTAGCAAAGGCATCATTAGCAGATATAAACAAGATATAACCTTATTTTTTACTTTGTATATATATATATATATATATATATATATATAATTACAAATATCTTCTTGTAGAAGTGTGCACTTTATAGAATAAATTATGTTATTTACTGGATTGTAATCTCAGAATTCGGTTTATATACATTTTTGAGTCTAAAATTATTTATTAATGTAAAATTGAATAATATAATATAACAATGGGGCTTACAAAAGTAATTAAACAAGTTAAAACTTCAAAAAACCATAAAATGTAAAATATTTTGAAAGGCTTCAAAAATTTTTAAAAATCAACATAATCAATAATTACTATAGTAGTTAAAATTAGAAAAGGAAAACTAATTATCGTTAATAAATAACATTAATAAGTGAGCTAGAAATATAACAAGAGAGAAAAAAAATAATGTATAGAAAATTAAAGAGGCATCACAAAAAATTTTATGTATTTAAAAAACTTTAAATAAATATAACTGACTACAAAACACGCAGTCTTACTGCTTACACACTTATCTGTTGATTTAATCGCACAGTTTCAAAAAATATTCTTTTGGTGTAACTAGATTTTATACAGATAATTTCAATCAAGTGAGGATCAACAACGTGCTTAGTTTCTTTAACATGAGTTGTTAATGCACAACAATCAGGTTTCCTTCTAAAATCAGATTTGAGTTAAGTAAGACAGCCTTTAACACGCTGCTTTGTTTCGCCTACATATGTATAACACCGCACAGGTGTTGCAAGTAATTCTATAAACTAAATTATTGTTTAATAAAATTGGAGTAGTATCTTTAATATTAGAGAAAAGTTTTTTAACTGGAAAAGAAGACGTATAAACAATTTTAAAAGGATAGTTTAGAAAAAGGCGTTTAGTATAATGGGTCACATCTGAAGGCGTAGAGTGGGGCTTCATCCTATCATTGGATTGGATAGTACGTTACGGGTAAATAAACGGGAGCAACCAGTTCTGGCTCACTGATTAACGCCGGTTGAGAAAATCCTTTATCGTGACCTGAGTCAGTGGTGCCCCAACTAACGTTTGCAACGCAGACCTCAGCATTATCTTTAACGGAACTCTCAACAGCGATTTTTGCCGGTGTTTTGAGTCCCCCCTAGCACTGTACTGGTCTAGCCACACTCATTGTTAGAGTTGCGTCCGTAGATCAAGAACATGGCTCGTCCTAGTGCCGATTTGGACCGTGGCAATGTAGACAAATCTTATATTACAAGCCGTACTTATTTAGTTATTTCGTTATGTCAACATATTACCATTTTCAATACCAGTACACTTTTATTTTAAAGATAACTAAATGATTTACATCATCTGAATTATGGTCCAAACTTATTATTAGAGGATCTGTACTAGTCTCACTAATTTGATTTGTGAATTAATCATATTAAAAATCCACGCCGGCAATCAAAATATAACTTATACAGATATATAATATTGTTTATGGAACCTAAATATGTTTGCAAAGTTAAATATAGGGTAAAGATTTGTAAGTAAGATCTTGATCATTAATAGAGCTAGAAAGGTTAAATGTCTGGTATGACCATTAGAAAACAGAATTTTATTAATTAAGGGAACAGGATGATAATTTTGAATTAAAATACATGGAAGATGTTCTAAATCATGTGAGATCTTAGTTATTCTGCTTGTAAGAGTTAAAACTAGATTAATTGTGTTGCATTGGAAAATTAGAAAAATAATTGAGCAACCTATTGGAATTGGAAAGTTTTCTGTACTACTTTAAATTACGGCAAGAATTACATTTAATAGTTAAGGTGTCTAAAAAGCTAATAGTATTATTTGATCCAAGTTCATAAGTGAATTTGAGGTTGCTGTGAAAAGAATTAAATAAATCTAGAGAATTTTGAATATATTGAAAAGGCAACTATAAATTAAATTATCTACTTACTAGTATATAAAATCAAATTTAAAAATAGATTTAGAAACAACATGTTTAATAATACAGTTCATAATGATGTCTGCCAGAATAGGAGAAAGAGAAGAACCCACAGGAACACATGAAATTTGTTCATAAAATGTGTTACTAAAGGTAAAATAAATAGAACTAAAAACCCAAGAAAGAAGTTTAAGAAAAACGTTTTTAGATTTATCGGCGTAGGGTTCTACTAAATGCTATTCTTGATCTGTGATGGCAATTTGTCTTCCGACTTTTTTGTTCATATTTAATAACGTGGTATAAATCATAAATAGCAATCTTTACGTAGAATAGCGAATACATTTTAAAGTGTTTGTGAAATATTTGAAATTGCAACTGCGTGATTGAATTCTATTACTGTTGTAATTGAATCTGGAATTCGTATGCACAATAGGTGGCATTACGTTAGACCAATCGCTTCAAAATTTTTATGTAATCAATTTGATAGATATGATATGGAATAAAACGGTATTCTAAACGGTATGATAAACGACATACAAAGCGACCTGAAATTGAAACGCTGAAAATGGAAATTTACTAACCTGTTGTCAAACAATTGTTAATTGTTAAAAAAATCCTGAGTCATCGGCGTAAGGCGAATTAATCCTAAATCTAGATATAAAATCTAAATCTAAATACATCTATGTATAAATCACACAATAAGGATTTATAATTAAACAATATTAGATTCAAACCTTTAGAAATAATTTAATAACAGGTCGAAATACAAGACATGCTTTCTGTTCAGTAGTCGATATTAAAAATAAAGGTGGCCAGATTTTTACCACATCCCTTACTAAAAAGGTTATGTTTCTTACTAGACTGTAGTTAAACAATACTATCGTAAATATGTCAGCACAGTTGCAATATAAGCTACAGATTATTTGTACAGATAAAAATTTAAATTGCAATAACTGTTAAAACGAATATATATATATATATATATATATATATATATATATATATATATATA